>SNQJ01S0085726.1:31099-44860 GCA_010110895.2 Picea sitchensis | reverse complement strand
TATCTTTGATTGGAAGCAACATGTGAGTTCTCCCATTCTTCTCTAGGGTGTATGTGTTCTTCCTCCCATCATGAATCACATTTCTGTCATATTTCCACGGTCTACCCAGCAATAGATGACAAACATCCATGGGAATAACATCACATAGTATTTCATCTTTATACCCTCCTATTTTGAATTCAACTAAACATTGTTTAGTGACATTTACCTTATGTCCTTTTTGTAGCCATGAAACTCTATATGGACTTGGATGTTCAATCATCTCTAGCTCTAGCTTTTCTACCATCTCTGTAGAAACGAGATTATCTATGCTACCACTATCCACAATGACCTTGCATACCATGTCCTTGGTTTTGCAAGAAGTCTGAAAAAGATTGTTCCTTTGCACCGAACTCTCCACCTCCTTCTCTGGCGTTAAGAGAACTTTTTGCATCATCAGTGATCTTCCGCCTTCAGCATCCTTAGCCTTAACATTCCACCTCTGTGCTTCGGCAATGTGAGTTTCACCTCCTTCTTTCTTCTTGTCTGGACACTCGTAAGATTTATGTCTAACCTTTCCACATGTGAAGCATTTCACCACTCCACCTCTTCCTCTTCCTCCACCTATGGTACGAGGAAAAATGTTTCCATCAGCATACTGACCTCTCTCGGTTTGAGTTTGAGGTTTCTTCCACTCTTCCTTGGGTTTCTGGTTTCTATCCTGGGAAACTAATTTGCCTCTGGCTTGACTTTTGCCTTGGCCTCTTTGACCTTGTTTTTGACTCAACTTCTCTTCAACTTTTAGAGCCATCTGATAAGCATCTTCCACCATTCGGATGGTCATCATGCTCATTTCATCTTGAATGTCGTATCTTAGACCATTCATGTACCTGGAAACTTTTTCATCATCACTTTCGCGATGACCTTCCCTGATGTTCAACCTATAGAATTCTTCAGTGTACTCCTTCACTGTCATCAGCTTTTGTCTCAAATTTTGCATTCTGTGAAACAGAGTAATCTGGTAATCCATGGGAATGAATTTTTCCTTCATCTTTGCGATCATCCTATCCCAAATCTTGATCCTCTGCTTGCCTTTGCAGTGTCTATCATCTTGTATCTCATCCCACCACAATGCTACATGTCCTTTCAATCTTGTGAAAACATGTTTGACCTTTTTGTCTNATATACTGGAATATCCATTTTTGCCTTAGCACCCATTCTTGCAACAGCCCTAATCAGGCATTCATTTGCTGCATCTTCTACTGTGACTTCTTCTCCTTCATGTCCAGCTTCATTTTCACTTTCGGAATCACTGACATCTCCAACGCCAGTTGTGCGCGTCTATGTTGTCTCCATGTCTTCGAGTCTGGCGCGTATGTCACGCATCTCTATTTCCATGGCTGGATTTGGCACCTACCTACCCCTTCCTCTTGGAATTTCCCTTTCCTCTGGCGGATCGGGCGTTTCCCTGTCTCTTCTTCTCGACAACATGGTTGAGATTTTCTTTCTCTCTTTCCCTATCTGAAATATACAAACAGAGTCAAGCTCTGATACCAAAACTGATGCAGAACTGTCGGCCCTCGGGACCAAGATCCACTCCCAGGATCATTCTTTAACCCCTTTGAGCTGGATCGACTCTTTCAGATTCCATGCTAGAATCTCCTTTCGTTCGATCCACAGGTCCTTTTTTCGCAACTTGCAATCTCGTGAGTTCGCGAGCTGGGGCTCCCAACTCTTCCTCTCCAATCTTGCAATACCCGAGATCGTGAAATGGGTATAGTCCTTTCTTCCATCAGCTCCCTCCTTGCACGACCACTGGCTAGGCTAAGCGCTAGAACTTCTCGCCTCTCACGCCTTCATGAGTTCAAAGGCCCAACCTTGGCACCTTTCTTTCCCGAACCCCCGAAAGGTGATGTTGACTTTTCTCCTCTTGTTCTCGCTACTCGTGACTTCGTGAGTCCGAGGGTCGAGATCACGTACTCTTATCTCACGAATCCCTGAGACGCGAGAGGTCAATGGGGTGTTGACTCCTCCCAATATGTGACAATTGTTCGTCGGTCTACTTTCCAGGCCCACCTTGTGGTTCTACCATGTGTTTCCTCTATGCCTCGGCTCTCGGTACTTCACGAATTTTGCAATCGAAAGTAACTCCTCTCAACCTCTAAACCCCTGAACACGTGAAATGTGATGGGGTTCCTGATCCAACGGTCCTCCCGTGACCTGGATCCGATGGCTATCCTCGCTCCTGGCGACTTTGTGACTCGGAGCACCCAACCCTTGGTCTCTCACCCTACGAACCTCCGAGGTCGCAAGATCCCTAGATATCTGCCACCTGTCCTCCTCCGATGGACGGCTTAGATTCTTTCGCGACTTCACCACTCGCGACTTCGGGACTTTCGGGACCGAAGTCTCGACTTCTTATCCTCCGATATGCTAAAATGGCGAAATTTCGACACGTTGTCTATGCAGATCCCACGATGGAAATTCCCGCCTTTTTGGAATTTTGGACTTTGCGACTTCGCGAATCCGGATGCTGTACTCTCGGATATCCAACTCAAGAAACCCCGAAAATGGTCAATGAAAGTCTAACCTCTGTCTTGGAAAGCATGCCACCTGTCCACTCTCGGATGGATGGTCCTGATCCTCTTCATGACTTCGCCACTCGCAAAGTCAAAGGACTTCCTCTTTTGAACCTCGATGTCTAAATCCCCGATAGAGAGGATCTCGTGACACGTGTCCTTCCAATCGGACGGCTCAGATTCTCTCGCTATTTCGGGACTTCGCACCTCGCGACCTCACGAGTCTTGATGCAAAGGTTTCGACCCTTCAACTCACGAAACCCCGAAATGAGATTTACGTGGGTGATCCAACAGCCCTTGTTGGTTCAGATCCTACGTCCCGATTCTCTCGAGATTGTGCTTCGAAAAATGCTTACCGTAACTTCCCTGCTCCTCTACAAGATTTGATGGCTTCCAGAACTTCGTGAATTCTCCACGGAGAACTCCGACCATTCAATTCCTCCTTAACACTCCTGTGAAATAAGAAAATATTCCTTCATGAAACTGGTCCACCAACAAACCAATGTTGTTGCACCTTCTTCCATCACTTCAAGGCACTAGCCCTCTTGAGCTTTCCTTTGACAACTTCGAAGATCCTATCCCTCCTGAGCTTGATTAAAAAAAAAATCCTCAAGTCCTCTGGGGAAATTCCTGCGCGCACTCCTTGCGGCAATTCTTCAAATACACTCCAAGTATTTGAAGTCTTAGACTCTGTGCACTTCCTACGACAACAGTCTTTCAATAGTTTCGCTCAGGTTGCAAACACTGAGACTTCACCTGACCTGTGCACTCCTTGCACGGCTCCTGTGCTTAACTTGCACTTCTACGAGAATGAGAACAAATGCTATCTCTCCTGAGCTTGCAGAGACGAACTCTGACTTCTGTCAACGCACACCTTGCGGACAATTTCACTGCACTCCTTGCAGGAAAACTCTTGCTCAGACAGAGAAACAATTGAAACTCATTCTTTACTCTCCCTCTCTTCAGATTTCAGACATTAAATGTGAAATCAAACATTCACGCATCAAAGAAAATGCATAACAAAGAGTAAACAAGCATATATCAATCAACATGTACAATACATAAAGCAATTGAACAACATGAGTCTGAACTAAAGATCTTTGTATTAATCCAGAACTTCTGTACATGGGGTTTTTACTCTACACAACTCTCTCTGCTTCTGCTCTCCTATTCTCTCTTGATTGATTATGTTGTTAATATTACAATGATATAAGTGAGGGTGTCTATATCCGTTTTCCCTCCGACTCCTAAAACTGTCTAATCTAAGAATTCAAGTATACCTACTTACATTTACTAGCATAAATGCCTCTTAGTCCTTCAGACGAGAGCGAGACGCTCAAGGTCTGATTACAATCAAGAAGTACGCTCTTCCTTAACTATTACATTTAAGTTTGGCGCATCCAACTTCAAAAGATTTCAAAAAAAATTATCATGTGCCAAAATGCGTTGGTGCTTGCCCCACGCTCGCTTGACGTTGGCGATGCTCCTGCATCATCTTTCCTTAGGTTTGAGAGGTATTTTCATCTCTCCTAACTCTCCTACTATGTCTTTCATCTCTATAAAGGTTGTTGGGAACAGGTCATTGTATTCACGTAGTAACTTTGTTATTCTTTATATTGTTTGTTCATCCCAATAGTCTCCAATACTTGCCATTTTAGGATTTTTAGTTGTCCCAATGTTGACTTTATTCACATTGATTAGTGAAGAAAATACTTCTGAATCTAGAGATGGACCTTCCACCTCTCTTTCTCCTTCAATTTCTATAATTTGAATGTTGTGTGGGTCATCTTCATATGATGCTTCCTCTTCAACATGATAGCACGAAAGTAGTTCTTTGACTTTCTTTCTATTTTTTCATTGATATTCTGTCATGATTTCAACCTCTAGTTCATTAATAAATATAACACCTCTTTTATGCTTCAGTGTTGAATCAATTTTTGGGTTCTCATATTCAAATGAGAAAGTTACTACAAAGTTTCGTTGTATGGTTTTCCATTTTGTAGTGCCTCTGCACATCTCTTGGTCAACATACCAGTTCTTTGGGATTCCTTCTAGTGTGTGGATGAAGTGATGAGGCCATTCTTCTGGTGGTGTCATCCTCCATTATGTTATGCACTTATCCAAATGTTCTTCCGGTGTTCCTTTCCCATCATACCTTTTCATTCTATTGCTCCCCTTGTCTGCACCGAATCTAATACACAACAATCGTTTACATTGGTACCAATCCTGAATTATTTCTTTATGTGCACCCCACCATCTTGCAGGTGTGGCCTTGAGTGCAATATCTAGGGATAGGAGCCTTTGATTCTCTAATACTTCTATTCATATTTTGTCATAAATTCCTCTAAGTCATTTACCCCATGGAAACTGGTAGGTTCTCTTATCTTTGTACCAACCCATCTTACTATGCATTCTATTCTTGCACATCTTCTTGTGGAAAATTTATGTAATCTCTACTGCCAATTCTCCAAACATGTATCTGAGTTAGAATCACATGATTTGATGTTTCTCCCACTGAGTACCCCATCTACATTTGGGTTAACATAATCTTCTTCTCGTGTGGTGGTTCTATACAACTGGTTTATTTCCTCCAGATCTAAGAAAGTGGGTTCTACAAACATTTCTCCTTCTGAAGGGTCTAATGGTGCAATGACTCTATATTCACCTAATTCAAATGTCATTTTCCTTGTCTTTAGGTTGATTATGGTCTAGTTATCAAATTCCCAATCCATTCCAAGCAATGATGGATATGGTGTTGCGCCATCTACTATCTCTATTACTTCAAAGTATGCCTTAGTGCGCACTCCATCCAAGTCTATTGTCACGCTTTTAAGTCTTCCAATTGGTAAAAATCTATGTTGATTAGCTAATTTCAACTGGACAGGTGAATAGCCTAGTGTGGGTTCTCCCATACAATGCCATGTCTTCTTAGGTAAAACATTTACTTCAAAGCCTAAGTCCAGTATAATATTACCCATGTTGAAATATTCAATGTTGGCATTCAGTCTGAATTCTCTATTTTTCCTTCTTCTTGAATGGAGATGATTCACTTCTTCCTCTGTGTTACAGCTTTCCATCAAATTTTTCAATATCTTGATAGATGATGGGTCATTCAATAGTTTAACATAGGATTACAGATTTTTTTGTATGTTACTTACTTTCTCTAATGGTTGTGCTTCATTGGTATGTTCCATTGCGGAAAGCATCATGTACATAAGAGAGTTCTGATTTTGTTGTGCAACTGATGTAGATGCAACATTTTGCTTGTGAAACTCTTTTCTTGCCTCCTTGAATGTTTCCTTTTATTTTTGTGCATCAAACTATTTTTGTGGTTCAGTATTCTTCTTCACCCATTGATGTTTCACTAGATCTTGTATTACTGCGTTAGTTCTTGTCTTAGATCCTCCTCGCGTGACTATGTTTATATTTCTTCCATCATCTCTGGCTTCTACAAAAATCCACTAAACATTCTGGTTGTTCTAGTTCCTCTTTTCTTGCATCTTTCCCAAAACTATTGGACATTCCTCTATATCATGGTCTGTTGCGCGACAGTACATACATATTGCAGGTGGAAGTGGGAATTCCCTTGTGTAATGTCCTAGTTGTTGGCAGTTGTGGCACACTACTAGGCCTTTGCCACATCCAAATCCTCCTCTACCTCATCCTCCACCTATGTATCTAGCTCGATCTCCTCGTGGTGAATTGTACTATGGTACCTGATTATACTGTGTGGGGTTATATTATGGTTGCACGTTGTTATGTTGTGGTTGATCAGTGTTATATTGCTAATGTGCATTATTATATGGAGGTGGTACCTGGTTAAACTGAGGTGCATCTTGTCCTGTCATCATTTTTTCTTGCACCCTATAAGTGTCGGGAGTTCTTTCTCTCATCAACACCATCGTCCTACAATCTTTATCATCGTGACCCACTGACTTGAAAAAAAATTAGTATGAACTTTTGGGGACTATCTGGTACTTTTGCATCATCAGAAAATGATATAGATATTTCCCTTGCGTTTTACAAATCTCACACCATGGTCCTTGTTACGAGGGAAAAACTCTCTATGGCCAAGGGTAAACCACAACAAGCAGGTATGACTGCAGAAATCAACTCAATTCCATCGTATTCTATATAAACTAATGTGCAAGACAAGAAATAGGCCTACCTCGATCCAACATTTGATGATGTTCCACCATTGAGCACTTCGACCCAAAGCTTTGTACCTGAAATACGTTCTCAATGAAGAAGCAACGCAAGTATATAGTGATAATGTAAAAAGGGGTTAACACATCAGATAATATAATCCATTAATAAACATTACAAACATGCCCATGAATAATAATCATATATTTTCACGATACCAATAGGATGGGAAAGGAGTATTTCTATTAATAATTGATCAACAAAAGTGTCAACATTACAGACTTCTGTGTCGGCACGGTTCAAAACAAAGGAACCAAATTCCTTCCAACTGGGTCTCCACCACTTCAATCCTCCACCAAAGGCAAGCTCAAAAGCGAGAGACAATGAGGTTCTCTCAACAATAGGGAAAGAGATTGGGGGATGAACATTGTGTTCAGACTTGAGGGACAAAGGGATGTAGACTCAATATGAAGTAATTTCTCCAGAGTAACTTTTCTCTCAAAGTTGAATGCTTTCTCCTCTTTTCCATAGCTCGAAATTGTGCTCTTATAGCCTTCAAATTGAAACTGAAGGGTTGATTCGGAACACTTCCAGTATATAGAAGGCCAAGGATCAGATATCTCTGGTCGTGACATGGAAACCCGACTCCATTTTTGTATTTTCTAGCACAAATCTTGATGTACGTGGGTTGTAGTGGAGCAACCTGCGTATACGCTTGTTGCATAGCTGTTAGGGTGCATATATGTGGAAAAATGTATATTTTTAGCTCTGGATTCATCAAAAAGGGATGATAAGCCTGCATAGGGAAATGGAGAAAGGTCCTCTGTGCAATATAGCAATGGTGAGGCAAATCTTCCTATAACAGTCCTCCTATTGGAAAAGGTTTTGGTACTCATGTTTCCATGTACTATGTGAAAGTTGTACATTCATTCTTATGGTGTCCTTTTGTCCTACATGTGGTACACCAAATGACTTCTCTCTTCTCTTTCCCCCTATTCTGGTTAAGTTGAAATGTTAGGTTCTTCAGATCCTCCTTCAACTCCTCTATTTCTAGATCTGTCTTCTGATACTGGTTCTCTTCCAGTTGTAAGGCTGCCTACAGAGCCTCTACTTGAGTTTGGAACATTTTTTTTGTCTTAATGGGTATTTAAAATGTGGTAATAGTGAGTTCACAAATAAGTGCCTATGTTGCATATCAGTCATTGCATACTTCAACTTTCCTTTCAATCGTTTAAACCTATGATCAATCTCCCAAACAGACTCACCTATTTTTTTTCCCTATTTCAATCATCTCATTCATGTACTGATCTTCTGAGCTAGTCTTCTGAAATTCATTTATCAACAGTTTTTTCACATATGCAATCATCCTTGTTACTCCCGGTGGACTATTTACATCTAGGCTCATATACCAATCTAGTGTGTGGTCTCTTAGCGTGATGGATAACTGCGCAAGTTTTGTATCCTCATCTGTGATCTTATTTTATTCCCATATATTCTCACAGATGAATAAGTGTTTTTCAAGGTCCTCTGATGCCTCTCCCTGAAATTCTAGTAACCTAATCATGGGATCATGTCCTATCATTTTGAACTGTGTTGAACTACTACCTTCGTGCGATGTAGATATTTGACTGTTACTTCCTGAATTGGATCCTCCAATTGTTACTCCTTGTTTATATGTGTTTATTGATGTGTTTCTTCCACTAAAATCCAGTTGTCTAAATGGTGGTGTTCTTTCTGGTGTACTAGTCGTACATGGGGTTATAGGCTCCACACTGAGACTAACCTGGATTGGATTTCTACCTTCTATTCCTGCCCTTGGACCTCTTGTTTTCCTTTCATATGTTGCGGTAGGATTTCCTTAATCTATTGCATATCCTGGAGATCCTCTACCTCTTCTTCATCACTTTCCAAGCCCTCTCTATCAGCTATGGCTCTCTTCTTAGTGTTCATCTTATATTGGTAGGGTACTCCACTGCGCATCTTTCCAGTTGTTTCCATTATCTTCTTTATCTGATATTCCTCCATCATGATTGGGTCCATGGCCTCCTTCTTCTTTCCCTTATCCATTTCTTCCTCCATTTCTCCACCTCTTGTCATTGCTTCCCCCCTTCCCCCATGCATGCATGGAAGTTTAGATTTTTGATTCCATCGTCATCACACCAATGTTATACAATAAAATATTGATTGAAGTATACAACGATCTGATATACCTACCTCTAGGTACTTTTAGAAAGACTTTCTCTGATGCACTGTATGATTCTACGGTATCTACTGCAAACTTGGTGATAAACCCAACAATATTGTCTAACCAGAAATCTACTGCATGCATAAATTTGTTGTTAACTTGTTGTAATTGCACGATCTCCATAGGATTCAACTCCAGTTGTCTGATTCGATTTGTTGGGTGGTTGTATTTTAACCTCAATAGCCACTCCTACAAAAAATGTGGGAAATCACAGAAAAATACCTCATGCAGGTCACTAAACACGTATTTGTCAAGGTATTTGTGCAGTGTTAAATTAGGGTTTATGTTATCCTTTTTTTGCACAAAATCAAGTTCCTTTTTTTGCAACCATCTTTCGATCTCCACTTTCGTTGGATTCCATGGCCTAAACGTTCCTTTTTATACCTTCATTCTTCGTATGCTTCTTCTACAGATCACGTCCACTCAATCCCATGCAGTTCCAACCGGAAATGGAGCCATTTGTTGGGTACATCTTTCTCTTCTACTTCTTGGGATGTCCCAGGTTCAACTCTGAACAAGTTTCCAACAAAACCCTCTAAAAATATCATCCCTCCTGGTAAACCAGAAAGAAACACAACACACGGAGTGCACTGCACAGTCTCACCTGAGATAGTTCTATGGGTGACTACAATTCTCAAGTGCTTGCAGTATAGGAATGAGTGGGGATCTAGGATTGTATTTGATATTCTTCATGCATTCATTATGTTATTCATTCAAATATTCCTAGTGTTCATTCATATTTTAGGTCATGCATGCATTATAACATATTTTACCTTAACCATTCATTCATAGATCACTCATTGACATAAAGTAAATATGATCAATCATTTACATAAATTAAACATGCACTAATCATCACACATAACACAGGTTTTACCGTGGTTCAACCCCTCCTGCGCTACATCCACAAATATTTGGCTTCTATGCTCTTTTATTTAGTTCTCTGAAAAATTTGGCACTGTGCTCACTACATCTCCCATTATACAATCATGAAAAGGTTCAATAACCTTTGTGAGGTAGACTATATCACACCAAGATCCTCAGCCTGTGATCCAACCCTCAAGATCTAGCCTACATGACTCTTCTACAGCTCACCAACTTTACAAAAATATCAGAACAATAATTGAACTACCACCAACCGAATAGCACATCCCCAGCACCCCTACCTATACCTCCTAGGTTCTTATTTATACTATGTTACAATATCATAGCCATTACAATCTCTATCAAAACCCTAACCCTATCATGGTTAGGTTTTCCTGCATGTGCGCATTCCATGTTGCTTCTCTTGCATGTTGTTTTTCCTTGCACGTGCGTCTTTTCCTACCAGTTGTTCTTATCCAAAATTAGGCATTTCCTTCCAATATTGGGTATTTCCTCAAAATAGGCCTGCTCCCAACAAATATTTAGAACAAAACTATAACACTACAGAAAGGGAAGGATTAGCTATGGTATATGCTTTGCAGAAATATAGACATTACTTGTTAGGGTAACATTTCAAGATGTTCACAGATCATCCTTCTTTGAGATATTTAGTAAATAAGGTAGTGTTGGGGAGAAGGATATGCATATGGCTTCTTTTTTTCCAATAATTTGAATTCGAAGTTGTGGTGAATCCTGGAAGATTAAATGCATGACCATATCACTTATCCAGGATAACTAATGGATAAAAACCCAGTAACTTGGAAGACAACTTTCCAGATGCACAATTGTTTTTAGTACATATAGTTGATGAATATTTTGTTGACATTATTGAGTTTTTGAGTACAGGATTTGCACCAAGAGACTTTACTACTGTGCATAAGAAAAATTTGGTGGTCGGAGTTGCAGACTATCAATTAATTGCAGTTCATTTATACAAACTTGGAGAATATAACATCTTGAGAAGATGTGTGATGGAACATGAAGGGCCTATCATTTTAGCAGAGGCGCATGAAGGGATTTTTGGAGGACACTGTGTAGGGAAATATATCGCACAGAAGGTATTACGCACAAGATTATGCTGGCCAATAGTTCATAAGGATTCCAAGGAATATTGTTAGAAGTGTGATGTTTTTCAAAGAAATGGGAAGCCATCCAGGAGGGATGAGATGCCATTGAGACCTCAGGTTACTTTGAAAGTATTTGATAAGTGGGAAATAGATTTTGTAGGTCCAATTAATCCACAAGCAAGAAGATTAGGAGCTAAATATATTATTGTAGTGACATAATACTTAACTTGATGGGTTGAGGTAACACCAGTGAAGGATTGCAGTGCAGAGACTACAACATTCTTTTTATTTGAACATGTAGTGACAAGGTTTGGATGTCCAAGAATATTTATGAGTGATCAGGGGACTCACTTTATCAACAATAAAGTTGAAGAAATGATGGAAAAATTTGAAATACATAATCAGAAGAGTGCTCCTTATCATCCTCAGGAAAATGGAATAGTGAAGACCTTTAACACGATTTTGGAGAATTCCTTGACAAAGATTTGTAATGTGAATAGAGATGACTAGGATTTGAAGGTACCAGTAGTACTATGGGATTATAGGACTACATGTAAGAATCTAACAGGGAAGACACCCTTTAGGTTTGTATATGGATAGGAAGCAATAGATCCCTTAGATTATTTGATACCAATATTGTTCATTTCAGCAATTACAGATATGATAGAAAGGGGCACAATGCAGGAAAGACTGACTCAACTGATGGAATTAGAAGAAGATATAATCATAGCAGGTTTCCATTAAGAGGTACAGAAAGAAAAGGATAAATCATGGCATGAAAGACACATTAAGAAGAAGAAATTCAAAGTTGGATATCTAGTTCTCCTTTATTACAGTAAATATTTGCAGCACCCGAGGAATATTAGAATGCATTGGTTAGGTCCATACCAGATAAAGTATGTCACAGATGGAGGTGTTGTACAACTACAAGATTTAGCATGCAGGGAAGTTCAAGGACCAGTGAATGTTAGTCGACTGAAACTTTACAGGGACAGTCGACCCACTAACCCTCGGTAGGTACAATGCAACAAAGTAAACTTCTACATATTGTAAATAGTAGGAATTAAAAGAATAAAAAATAAATAAAAAGAACAAAACGGAAGAAGAAAACTAGAAAAATGCAGAAAAGACCAAAAAGAAGTAGTTAAAGGAATAGGTGATAGATAGAGAATTAATAATGAAAATGAACAACAAATAGAAAGTCAGGGTGACAAGAAGAAAATCATTTCATGTAGGACAGATAAAACAAAAGTAAATACCGGTGCACCAAAGATATACCACAGTAGAAAAACACATCGCACCAGAAAAATGAAACAGACGGGAAAAAGAAAAATTGGTCACTGGAAAAAGAAGGAGCGAAACGAACATTTATGACAGTTATTGAAGCATGCTTGGAAAGATTTGGAGAATTTATGACATCACTTCAGAAGAAAAAATAGGGTTTGACAGGCCTCATTTTGAATTCGAGTGAACACAAAGCTATGCAGCAATAAGTGAGGAAGAAAACCAATGATTTAGTAGGCTAACAATTTGATTTCATACGCAAACCCATTTAGATTCTATCATGATGGTTCCACCCAAATTCGTAGCACCCATCCATATGATGAGGATAACCCATAGGACCAATAGGTCACCATCGAAACTAGCAATGGAGGCTAAAAACCCTACACTGATAGAGGGAGTGGTAGATGTCGACGCCATTCCTTCCTCAGAACCGACGAGCTCTACACTAGTTGAGGAGAAAACAAAATAGATGCATATTGATCCACCAAACATTAGTCATAGAGCCAAACCTGATGAAGGAAATAGTTCTGACCATGGAGGAAGCGTATGAGGAAAGGATTGTGTCCAACAAGCTGAGGACTCAAGATGGCATAGAGAAGACACAGCAGGAACAAACACCAGCAACAAAGATCACTTCACATCAAGAATTTGGTTGAGAGGAAGAGGAGGAAGAGAAAACATATAAGTAAGCAGGGCCCTCAAGTGCGCCACAAAAGGGGAAGGGAAAACAACAGGTCCAGAGATCCCCACGCAAATAACAAGAGGTAACCATTGTGTTACCACGCATACCAGCAAGCATACAGATTATCACAAACTTGGATGCATAGATAAACTACACTATTCATACCATGATGTTAGGGATACAGATAAATTCCTAGAGTTTGCACAATAGGTTTAATTAGAAATCAGAGGGGTCAATGCGACAGGAGTTCCCATAATGGAACCTAAACAATGGATACAAGAGTTATACAACACAGGTATCATGAACCTGTTGGAGATCCTACACTTTGGCAGGGGAAAGGATGTAAATAACTATGTCAATAAGTTATTGGTAGTCATGCATGGAGGTATTTTGTGATTGGATACACAAGCTTCCATAGACATGAAGAAATTAAACACAAGAACAACAATTGACAAAATAGAGACAAGAACAACAACATGGCGGAAAAGGCATAATAGCCAACACACGCTTATTCACTCCAATGTTACATATTTATAGTACAATAGGTGATGCCACCTCATAGAGAGATTTGCTCTAGATCCTAAAATCATGCATTATGACTAGGCTAGGCAATCTTAACTAACTCATTAGTCATCATTTGAGGATATATTACTAATGTCCTAAATGAATAATACAAATATAGGTGACAATTTAGACTTAGTGATTGGTAAAGGTAAGCCATAGGCTAACATTCCCCCCCTCAATCACAAGCCCGATCAATAATACTAGCAATAAATCATAAACTGACATCAATTCCATGTCTTCATACTGAAACTCCTGAGCTGAGTCGCAATGAAGAACTGCCTGAAAAACTGC
>SNQJ01S0085726.1:20980-31089 GCA_010110895.2 Picea sitchensis | reverse complement strand
CTAAAATAAATTGTGAAGTGTCACCAACAGCTTATTATGCTTCGTCATTCTTTAGAAAACTTGCCAGGATAAATCCCACATTTCAACATTTGACTGGGCATGCAAAGTGACTGGTTTAATGCCAAGGAAACTGCATATGAGCATAGAATAGCCTAAAACCAAAAATCCCAATAAATAATTTTGCTGGAAACATCAGAGCTGAAAGATGACTGTTGAGTTACTTGTGCCTTTGACAAGTGGAGGCAATTGTAAAAATAAGAATGACAACCCTACAGAGTGATGTTCTTCTGCAGCCACTATCAGGAATTGGAATGAGCCATATAACAAAGGATCATATCTCGTGATGTATACTGCTGTTGCACTTGATTTTCGCGGTGATAAAGATAATAAGAAGCAAGGAATTAAATATTTGGCACAACATGTAATCTCTCCAATGAAATACGATTTGCTCGAGCACCGATTTGCAGAACAGACGCAAAGTAATCCAATCCAACTTTCAAAAAATGCAGCAATGCCCTCACCAGTTAGTAGTTTTTGTGCACGAACCTGCACGTAGATGACAGGACAACGATATGATCACGCAGCCGGTTTGACAATTGAATGTGATTACACTCCACGCTGCATTCACAAAACAATATTTTAACAGTAAAACACCATCTGTTCGTTGGCAGCAGCAGTCAATAGTTTCGGTGACCATATTCACCAGGCAACGACCCAATCTTAATTAAAAGTCCAGATCATTCACACAGGTTTCTCCTCAATGCAATGAGTTGTGGTGAAAACAATCCACACGTCTGTGGCTTCAATGCAATGTCGAATCCTCTATGCTGGCAGATTCCTTCACACAGGATTTATGCTGGAAGCAATGAGTGATACCTCTCTCCTCCATTGCAGGAGAGCACTCCGACCACTCTGCAGCTGCGACAGTGCTCTGGTTATCAGTGGCAGTCTTCAACAATGCTCGCTCCTCCACGTAGGCGTGTTACCACTCCAACATGCGTGATCTCCTCTAGATCCAACAACCTCCACGTCTATCCACATGCCTGTGATGCGTCATCTGAGCAAGCCCTAATTTCTCTCCCGAAAATCAAGCAGGCCTATGAAGCTATCGTCCCAGAGTGGATACAGTGTGGCAGCAAGCAGCAGGCGGTTTTTCGGCAGCCACTATAGCTTCCCAGGGTTGCCCAGCAGCGATCCGAGATCTAAAGATTTCGACATGATCTAAAGCTGGAAGATTACTTGTTATGATTGAGACTAATTTGTATATCACTCCTCTTTGGCTGGATGTTCTTGTTGCACTTCACCTCTCCATGGAGAATCGTGCAGACAACGCATATCTCCTTCAACCAGCAGCGATTTCTTCAACCAGTCCTTAACTGATCCCCCTCATTTCACCGCTAACAGCATTTCAATAGCTCTCTCTCTAATGTGCAGGTCACCTCTTCTTTTTGATAATACGATACCCTTCTCTCTCACAACGATTTGCACAACAGATCCATTAGCTGCAAGCAACGACAGATGTGCACTGGTGTCTCAAACAAAACACATAGAAAACACTTATAAAACAAGCACTTCTCTCTCACACCTATGTACATAGAATCGGCTATCTAAGCTCTCACATCTTCCTGACCTTCCCGTGAGGAAATCAGGCCAGCACTTCCATCTCTGATACCAATTGAAGAAATTAAACACAAGAACAACAATTGACAAAATAGAGACAAGAACAGCAACATGGCGGAAAAGGCATAATAGCCAACACACTATTATTCACTCCAATTTTACATATTTATAGTACAATAGGTGATGCCACCTCATAGAGATATTTGCTCTAGATCCTAAAATCATGCATTATGACTAGGCTAGGCAATCTTAACTAACTCATTAGTCATCATTTGAGGATATATTACTAATGTCCTAAATGAATAATACAAATATATGTGACAATTTAGACTTAGTGATTGGTAAAGGTAAGCCATAGGCTAACAAGACATTGATTTGATAGCAAAAATAACAGGTCTTCCTACCAATGGTGAACCACGTATGCAATACCTAGTTGAAAATACCAAGGAGAAAGCCTTGGAAGAAGAGATGAAGTATACCTATGGGATGGAGAGAGGATCCAAGGGGATCATCATCAACAGGATCAGTGAGCCAACAACGCAGCCAGAAACTAAATTGATGGCATGCAAATTACTCAGGAAGAGTCGCAAGGAGGAAGTGTTAGTGGGCGTAATAGCAGCAGTCGTGTAGTGCACGAAGGGCATTGTATTAAGTTGGAGCCCATATTTGTTGAATTTATTTTTGGATGATTACAAAGACACACAGGAAGGGGATAGAGTTCCATTATTCATGGATTTAGTGGGTTGGAAGCACCCAAAATACACCATGTTTTGTCAAATAACTGGAAGGTATCGCGCAACGCAATATTAATCATTGTTGCACATAATTGTCGCAAGATAAAGACATGAAAATTCCATCATATTCGAGACATACCTTGAAGAAATCGAAGAAAAGGTGGAAAATACTTGGAGGATCCCACAGGAGGTGGTGGAGGAGTACAAAATGATAGAAAATTTTAAAGCATCGCAACACAATATGTGGATCGAGGCTAAAAGGGATCCAGAGAAAGAGTGGATGCAGATGAGATACTACGTCACAACAAAAGAAGTCTTATGGGTGATGAAATACTGGAAAGAAGAATGGAAGGTTCCAGCATAACAACCAAAGGACAAGTAGCCAACAAAATCCAAGCAGCCAACAAAGGAAAAACAACCAGAAGAAGAAATCTCATCACAAAGAAAGGGTACCCCAACAAAAAATACAAGAGAAGCAACACCACACACGAAGCCAATAGGGGGGAGTGAAACAAGAAATAATAAGACTATCCCCAAGATAGTCACATAGTAGAAGGACTGCGCAAATACTACTAATGGTGCAACACAAAGAAAGGATAACATCCCTTTGCAGGAGGGACAAGCAGGAGGAAGTATACTAGATACCCTAGGCACAACATAGCCAACACAACAAGGCCACCAAAGAGAACGATTGTTCAATCAGGTGGAGTGCGAAAGAAAATGAAGGCACACAAGGCAGTCCCAGAATACACCATAATATAGGACGATGCATAATTAGTCACAGAGAGAGTACAAGACCGTGCCACCGAAGAATATGAGGATGAAGAAAAACAAAGGGAGAGGATAATATAAGAACTAACAGAGGTCAAGAATTTATTATAGCATATACGATTTACCAAGGCACAACATGAAGGCACAACACAACAGCAAACAATGCAAGAACATTCCATGAAGAATGAGGAAGAGACAGTGCAACTAACAACATTGACAAGACAAATATTTAGACTTACCAATGATATGCTACAAATTGATTAGGAAATGGAGTAGAAATAAGTTAAGGATGTACAACAGGTGGAGATGGTATTGGCGAGGATACCAACCAAGGCCTTATATAAGTTGTAGATAAGCATGGCGCACGAAGTCCAATCCAGAGCCAGGAAAGATTCACAAAACTTGTAGAAAAACAAGGAAGATAATGAAGTGTTGGAGATAGTTCTTACAGAAGTGAGATTGGAACAAGAGGAAGCAAAACAATTTGCAGAGAAACTAGAGAAAAGACTTGAGGAAATCTTTCAAACAATTTCGTAGAGTGCACTAGGAGGAGAAATTAGCATAGAAGAAAAACTACAGAAGATAGTGCAGACAATGGATGGGTATAAGAAAGAGATAAGATACTTGGTGGAGAAAATGACACCAACTACCCCGCCAAAGGTCAGATCTGAAAGGGAGTAGTAGGACATAGAACAAATGAATCATATTGTGTTGGAGTTCAAGTAAATCACAAAACTTTACGAGAGGACTTCGCAACTTTGGACAAGCCTAATAGAATATGAAGGGATCCAACAGTTGGATCAGAAAGAAGAAAAGGTGAACACAACAATCCAAGAGTTGAAGCAGCAACAAAATACAATGAGAATATAAGACAGGTTTAAGAGCACATAGGATATGAAAAACCTACAGGAAGAGGTAAAGGTTGCATGAGAGGAGAAGCAAGAATGACAGTCTCAATTGGATCCCTTGCAAGAGAAAGTATAAATCTGATAGAAAAGCTGGAGATAGAAAAAGGAAAGATAGAACAGGCGAACTCATAAATCCTACAAGTGTTGAAGGAGCACGTCACAACGCAGGTCATGGAGACCCTCACAAAAAAAATGCACAATTGAAGACAAAGGGGTATGACTTGGAAGAGAAGTTCCAAGACTTAGAAAAATCAATGCATAAGGCACACACAACCTGACTGGCTCAGGATGAGCCATAAGTTAGTGTTGGGGGCATGTTGGAGTAGGCCATTTTTGGAGTGAAGTGTAGTAAATAAGGAAGAATGGATCAAAGGAAGCAGTGTGCACCAGAAAAGATGGAATACCAGTGTGACAAAGGGAAAAGGAAGCAGCACGTGCCAGGAAAGAAGGAAGATCAACGCAAGGAATGGTTGGATCAAAGACACATTGTGCACAAGGAGTTAGAAAGTGGACAAGTCGATTCCACTTAGAAATTAAGGTTTTTTTCAATGTAAGGGATTTAACGGATATTTTGTAGTATAATTGAAGGATGTAAGAGGAAGCTAGAGGTGTCAATGTATGAATAGCCATAGTGTAAAACCTACTTTTTGAGCATTTTTTTAACCCGAGTCTAAGTATTTATAGTGTTGAGAGATGTGGAGCTCATATGGATTCAGTATTGAGTTGTAAATGAGGGTCAGGTCACAAGCTGTGGATCTTGGTGCGACGCTAGTCAACCTCGTGCACCAGTACTAAACGATGATGTAATGCGGGTAGTTTTTTTTTTATGAAGAATGCGTAAAGCATAAGATCTTTGTGGATGTATCCCAGGGGGGGTGAACCATGGTAAAATCATGTGTTTCAATGTGTCTGAATGTGTTTTGTTGTTTCTTCCATATGAATGAATGGTTGGATTTATTTATAGCGCGCACTAGTATAATTATACAGAATGTATGTCAATGAGTGGATAAAGTAGGAGATATGATGAATGGTATAGTAGAATACATGTTAAAATAGAAGCATAAGTAAAATACCATCCTCAATCCCTTCCATGATTGCATACAGCTGCGTCCTGCAATCACCCATAAACCATCTCGGGTGAGACTGTGTTGTGCACTTTGTGCGCAGTGTAGCCTTCTAGTTTACTAGGAGAGTCGATGGTGAAAAGGGTTTTGTTGGAGAACTAAGGTATAAATTGGTTCAGCCCATACATCCAACACCATATATAATCAATTAGAGGGGAAAATCATGTGCATCTTCTATTAATAAGGAAAAAATACTACAACTTACATACAAATAGCTTGATGAAGCTTCTCCCAATTTTATTTCCCAAGCTTCATAATCAATCTGACATTATAGGTTTACTCTATCTTTTCCACTCCTTTTCCCATGATAGACACTCAATATATAGGATGAAAGATATGAGATGGTGGATAACTCTTATACACTCAAAATAACAATCTTCTCAAGGTCGAATTACGAGAAATACGAGATTGATCTCATCTTGTTGTAACCATTCCTAAACTAAGAGTAGTATATTTGATCACGCCCTCCATTCTTGCAAGGTGTGACCAGTCGCCCTTTCCAAAAGAATAAGGATCGAACATCATTTTTTGTCACAAGTTGTAAAGGGAAAACCTACGACCGGAAAAAAAAGTTGGTGTATACTCAAGGGGAAAATGGCATAACTCAGTGTATTAGACTTATAACCTCCATATGATAACGATCAGGTAATCATGTGGAAAATAATTGTATAATAGATTCCCCTTAAAGTGTGAGGTCAAAAGAGGTGTCTGATGGTCGAAATACTTTATGAATAAAAATTTATGGAGCTTGAGGCGAAGGAAAATGGGAAGAATCTAGAATCAGTCCTGCATGATAATAACATCCATGAGGAAGACATACCCATGCTCGATAATAGAAACTAAGAATACCTGCCAAAACAGTACACTGTGGATCCATGCATGTTGAAAATGACTAGATCATGCCCACGACAGAATACACTATGGATCCATGTCACAAGTGAAGACATAGCCATGACCAAGTAAAAATGTAGATCTATGTGACATTCTACAAATCAATGAGATGACTCAATGCCCTAATAATCCTCGAAGAACTGATGAATAAATCCATCACAACTTGGGAGGGGATTCTGTAAAGGAATGTGGTGGTCCCAACCCAAGGTCTTCCTCCCAAATCACAATGGTACGAATCTACAACATGCAAATAAATGAGATGATGTTGATCATGGTAGAAATAATTTGATTACCAGCCATTAATGGATATTGTTAAGAGACGTGAGATAATCCTGTGATGATGATGATGGACCCCAATATATCTAGTACAATCTAGCGAGTCTGAATAGATGAGTTGAAGTCAAACACTCATAGATTCATTCAACAGGACCCTGTGATGTAACCCCATTTTCAAAATACGAGGGAACCTGCCAATGATGTCTACAAATCCAAAGGTAATAATTGGTTTCTAGGTTTCAATCTTGGATAATGATCTAGAGTCGACAGGATGAAATTCGTCGAAGGAGGGCCTTGAGGTATCCCCCGTCAATTGACATGAAACATATAAAGGTATACAGTGTCAAGGGTGTAATAGTAGAGCACAACTAACATAGGGATGGTTGAGATAAATAGGTTGAAATAATGAAAGTGGTTGATATAGACTAACTTCCCTTGAATAAAACGACACAAAAAATAGCTTGACTTGGAAACATTGAATCAATAATGACAAAAAAACTCTCCATGGGAGACTGGAAGAATGAACAGTTGGCAGAGTCTAAGAAATCAGGGAGATGATAGTGATTTAGAGATAATGGATAACCCAATTGCGATACATAGACGTAAAATAGGTGCATTTTTCAAGGGCGATGTGACGGACAACTTCCATTTGTGAAGATGAATAGATAGAAAACCCCTAAAAATTTCCCCCACCATGAATGACGAGTACCACCTTATTTTTTTACGAGCTTAAGGAGGATAAAAGATGATCGATATAGCTCATCTTCGATGATCCCCTCATCATATGTTTAATGAACCTGAAGAAGGAGGGGTTCGATCCCATATGGGTCCTTCAATGTATAATTTTATGATTCTAAAGAAGGTAAACAGAATGGTATTATCACATTTAGAGAGTTTGAAAAGAACTTCAAGAAGACTCCAAAGAGTTAATTTTTTCGTATAGTTTTTACAAGCTCGAAAAAGTAATAAAAGTATACTCGGTGACTTATTCTCATGTATTTGTGAGAACGATAAAGAAAAAAGACTAAGATCTAAGTGTTTTCTTCATTTTTTAACGAGCTTGAAACAAAGAATGAGATTTTTCTCGGAGCATAGTTTGTTTTCTAGTTTCAAGCTCCTGTAAAAATGAAACCAACCCTGAGCACAGTTTCAGTATCTATGCTTCATCAAGCTATTTGTATGTAAGATATAATCTTTTTTCCTTACTAATAGAAGATGCACATTATTTTACCCTCTAATTGATTGTATATGGTGATCATAATCTTCATATAGAGTTAATATTTTCATGTATTTGTGATATATTATTAGATCTATGTTTTATACATGTTATGTTTGATCTCGTGAGAGGTGATTTTTTGTT
Organism: Picea sitchensis; assembly: GCA_010110895.2. NCBI lineage: Eukaryota > Viridiplantae > Streptophyta > Pinopsida > Pinales > Pinaceae > Picea > Picea sitchensis. Next base: position 23,405 of record SNQJ01S0085726.1, on the reverse strand, counting down.
CTCCTCTGTGTACAGACCTGTGTTCATGAAAGTGAAGGATATATTCAAAGGAGCGAATGGCCAAGGAGCATGCAGGGACAACCGTCGAAGTATCGGGTATGCTTCTCATCCTCTTATCTCGTAGATATTTTCATGTATGACTTAGATCTAGGAAAGTCTTCAGCTTGCATATCTATTTTGTCTTAGGTATAGGAAAATCCTAAGGGAAGTAACTGGTACATGGTACATTTATCCTACAAGATATCGGTGACCATATTGGGGATGCCCATGTCTCAAAACCCCCAATACACAAAGTAGTCTCATCAAGCAAATGGAGAGGGGATATCTCAACCACTTACTTAGCTTGACCTGGTTCTTAACTCGTATGTGAGGCGAGCTTTCCCGGAACTGATTTTGTGACTAATGTATTTTCATTCATTAATTATCCTAGTCTCGTTTTGGTGGCCTTGGAGAGTTAACTCTCCAATCCTATTCCAAGGACCTAAATCCTAAGCTATTATTGGTTTGCTATAAACAAAAATGTTCTAATTGCTTTTAATGCGCTTGATTTTAATTGGTTGTTATTTACTAAAAGGGAATGGAATGAATGACTTGATGGTGTCTTGACTCAAAACCAATCCCAAAAGAAAGATATATGTGAAAATCCAAAGTTTATTTTCGATGAAAAACTACTTAAGGTAAGGGAAGAGGTCTTTTTCTTTTTCGATAAAAATGTACACCAATGCAAATGAAATTCCTTAAAATAAAATGCAAAGTCTTTCCTTACAATGTGTTTTGAAAATATGACTTTCACTTATACTAATGAACCAAAGACTCTTAAACAAAGTAATGCAAAGTGTTTTTTTATTTGTTTGTTTTGAAAAAGTATTTAAAATAAAAGGACCAAAAAGACATGTTTTGCATCATATGAATCAAACAGGATAGATAATAATGGGTCGGAAAAATTATGAACAATCTGAAAGTAATGTATTGAGAATGAAACAAAAGTTACAAGTGGATTCTAAGATGGGATACAAACTAAGAGAGTTGGCTATGTTTAAACAATGGAAGCAAATCAAAAGGAAAACCCAAAAGATTTTTAAAAATAAATAGACTCTCTCAAAAAAGTATCAATAGCACTAAAATCCCGAGGGAATGAGATTAGAGAATCCAAACCATACCCCAAAAATAAAAAGTGATTTTAATCAAATAAACAAATGGCACACCAAAGAAAAAAGATTTCAAAAGACTTTGAAAAATGTTGAAATAATGACTGCTAGGACAAATCTAGGAAAGATCTGGAGTATTACAAGAAAATGCAGAAACAAATTTGGTATATATTTGATGGATGCCCCTTCAAAAATGGATTTTTAGTGCCTGGTCGTGCTATGTTAGTTACCACAGAGTGACCGATCACACATTTCATAGGGAGAGCACTTAGCACTAGTCGCACTATGTAGTGCAGTTCTCAAGATGGTCGCACTTGGTAATGACACTATGGGTGACCAAAAGGGATGGGGTATCTCTGTGTTTACAGAAAATCAATGATTGTGATTGTACAAGAGCAAAAAACAATAGATCTAAAGAAAATTTATCAGATATGGGATTGAAATCTTTCAAATAGCCTCGAAAAAGACTGACTAGGAGATCAAAAAAAAATAATGGGACTTACAGTAGGCACGGATATTGAAAAAACAGATCAAATAAATCGAGGAAGAAACTAACTAAACAGTAGTGTCATTTCCCAGTGAAGTTGTCAATATGTTGTAGGATAATTACACCTTGCAGGAGCTACCTCCCTTAGGCTCTCCCTAGACCTAAGATAGAATAGAGATACAAACGGTGGACCTTCCTAGATCTAAATCATACATGGAAATTACCTATAAGTGAATGAAATAAAAGGTATTATTCGGTCATCTGATGGTTTTACTTGCACGCTCCTTTGTTGGTTGCTTTCTCGAAAATGTCCTTCGCTCTTGTAAATGTGGATCTGCACACATGAAGACAAAAACAAGATTCTTTCACAAGATCAAACATATCACGTATATATTTATAATATATCTAAAAACATACCATGAAAATCCTAATTCTCTCTGAATATTATGACAATCATATACAATCAAATAAGGGTAAATTCACGTGCATCTTCTATTGATAAAATGAAACAGTTTACAAATTACAATCTAATAACCTGATGAATCTCTATCCAAACTCCTTATCCAAGCTCTGTGATTAATCTGACAGTATAAACCTACTTTCTCTTTTCCTCCTTTTTTCCCATGAGAGACCCTCAACATATAGGATGAAAGAGATGATATGGTGGATAACTCTTAGACACTCAAAATGTTGGAAATGTTTAATAGGTAGCATATGCTTGTCATTGATGGCAAGTACAGCAATGAAGATGGCATGTATACAGGAAGAATGTACAAAGGATTGTTGGCAT
>SNQJ01S0085724.1:34219-47025 GCA_010110895.2 Picea sitchensis | reverse complement strand
ATTTGCTGACAGGGGTAGAAGTCTCTTCAAACAACTTCCTCTTCTTCATTTTAATATCATTTATAGGCTTGGAAACTTGTTTCTCTTGTGTTGATTTGATTTTCACCTTGGAGGACCGAAGTGTGGGTTCTGGAGTTTGACCTTGCTGAACATTCCTTATTTCCACTCTAGAGGATTGAGGTGTAGGCTCTAATATTTGTTTCTTTTGAGCCTTCCTCATTTTGAGCTTCCCCTTAATTCCAATTGTCATCTTAGGAGTTTCCTCCAACTCACTAATTGGTTCTTGAGGAAACTCAATAGCTGCTTCAGGGGTCTTTTCCAACTCCTTAATCGATTCTTGAGGAAACTCAATAGTTTCCTTAGGGACATCATGTGAAACTTCCTGTTGACTTGTTTTCTTCCTCTTCTGCCTCTCACTTTGTGGAATTTAATCTTTAAGAATCGAGGTTGGACTAGGTTCCTTAGATTGGGAAGACCTCTCCTTCTTATATGTAATGGGATCCTCTAGGATTCATTCTACTGGCACACCCTTCTTTTGACCCTTTTTCCTGCTCTGAATGTTTAGTTCACAGGTATTTTCCAACTTGCTAACTGTATTTGGTTATAACTCAATGGTTTCTTCAGGAGCACTATCTGACCATTCACCTTGCCCAGAGCCCTTCCTTTTTTGTCTTTTAGTTTTTGGAATCAAGGTTGGACTTATTTTATGAGATTGGGAGGTTTTGTTGTTTTTGGATGCAGTGGGATCCTCCACAACAGACTTATCCTTATCCAATTCATCAATAGGTTGGGATAACCTAGGTATAATATTGGCTTCTTCATCCCCTAAATTCTTCCCTTTTTTTTTCTTTGTCTTTCTACTAGACCCCTCACTATGTACCTATGTTTCTTGTTCTTCTACACATTTGGACATTCCTTCATAAGCAAAATTTTGTTGAAGTAGTTATTTCCAACTACTACCTTGTTTTCTCAAGGCATGGACAACCAAAAGTTTCATTAGGCCATGGTGATGGAGGCTGGTTTCAGGTTTCTTGGAAGATTATTTAACTCCTCTCACCATTTTATTTAAACTCATCCATAGGAAGTGAGGAAAATCAATTTGTCGCCCTCCTTCAAAATGTGACAAAAGTTTCAAATAGTATAGGAAGTTTACTACATACCTCCCTTCGCAGGTGAGAAATATCTGCAAACTAATGAGCATTGTCCAATATTCTTCTTTGATGTAGCTTCGAGGAATGCCCTTAGTCCAATCAGGGTCCTGATGCTTTGGCCTGAGAAATTTTTGACAAAGCTTCCTATCAATAGTAACCCCCTTAAAGTATTTTTCTCCAGAGGAAGGTAGGCCTGTAGCCTCTGTTATTGAAGCCTCCAAAATTGTTAATTTCATATCTCCAAACTGAACACTTTCTCCATCATATGTCTGCACAAAAGCAAGAGAGACTCCCTCATGATAACCTTTAAATTTCTCCAGAAATGGGACCCAGTCGGCTTGTTCAAATCTCTCCCTGCATGCTTGATATTCTGGTGTTCCCCTATATAACTAGAACATAGCTTCATGCCTATCGACCCCCATGCTAGCTTAAAACAATTCTTAAGGCATATGAGGCAATGAAACAGAGGATCGAGGGTTGAGTACCAGATCAACGCAGACCGCGATGGAGTATCGGAAGAGGATAAGTATGCAAACGATACGAAGGAATGGGATCACAGTGTAAATGTATTTTGTGCGACAATAAAAACGGTAAATAACGCTCATCTGGATGGAAAATCCATCGAGAGGAGCATTTATAAGTTAAGATTCATATTACAATGGTCACATATAGGGTAATTATGACAAGGTAAGACATGTTGAATTCATGAATAACTTATAGAATCGTATGAAGGTTGGCATCAGATCATGTTCACAGGAGTGTTGGACAATGATGACAAGATATGTGGTCGTTATGACCAGAACTCACAAGTATGAAATTGTCTGACGTCATCTTGATTGGAACGGAATCATAGTTTGACATGTGTAAAGATGTGGCTTAAGTCATTCATATGGCACGATGTTCGACCATGGGATTATGACGTTTCTCCACCATATAAATGGAAGGAATGAAATTGATACTGTTAGAGATACAATTACCTCGTACTCTCACATCCTGAGTGTATAGGAATGATTTCTTCACAAGGAGATGTATACAAGGACTTGCAAAAGTTCATGGTAGGGAGTGTGCCATAATTAAGAGTAACCACATGTTTAATACATAATTAGTATAATTCCTTAATAAAACAAAAAAACGTTGATTTTATACCTTCTATTACTTGAAGCATTTAAATCGAGTAGCAAAACCGTTGAGTATAGGATAAGGACTACCAACACCTCATTACTAGTAACGGATCACCTTAGTACCGGATGAACACATAGGTGAATTTGTTGTAGTATCGGATCAGTGCAGAGTTGTGCCCAATACTGGAATAGCATAGGCCTTCTCCTTTAGTACTGGATGAGCACAAAGTTTCTCCTACAGTACCGGATGAACGCAGAGTTTTTCCCAGTACAGGATGAATGTAGACCTTCTCTCATAGTATCGAATGGATGTAGAGATGTTATCTAGTACCGGATGAACACAGAGATGTTATCTAGTACCAAATGAGCATAGAGGTAAACATTGTTTGTATTACCGGATGAATGTAGAGATGTTATCTAGTACTGGATCATCAAAAAAGTGTATTCTGGTACCCAAGGGGAATTTGACAAGGTACCTAGTGGTAGTGCTCTGTAGACTCGAAATTTGTAGGTTGTACTTTGTAGAAGTTGTTGGTGTTTTCTAATGATATGGAAGAGGACCTGTGATTTGATTCTACTGAAATACCATGTAGGTGAAACAAATATCGACACTTGATACAGGAACTCTGAATTTGCAGAGGAAGTGTCAGAAAATAAGGCAAAAGAATTCAATGACTAGGCTCCAAGATCTGTAACAAGAGGGTACTTTGTATCTATATGACCGCATGTTAAGATTAAAAATTGTCTTCTTTTGGAACCAAGATGATCACTGCTCATGTTGCCACTTCCTTTTTATTATAAAAATAATGATCCTAACTACTACTTTTCTGCGGATTTTTCTCAAGCCCAAATTAGTTAATTCTCTCCGGTGTTTTCAGTTCTAAGCAGTCTGAAAAACTTAAAGAAAAATCCATCTACTTTCCCATAGATTTTTCTCGAGCCCAGGTCAGTTCCTGCTCGCCGGTATTTTCAATTTTTAGTAGTCTGAAAAACTTAAAGAAAACTCCATCTACTGTCCCGTGGATTTTTCTCGAGCCCGGGCCAGTTCTTGCTCGCCGGTGTTTCCAAATTTTAGGAGTTTGAAAAACTTAGAGAAAACCCCAAATGATATACCAGGGCTGGATAAAGGGGCAGACTTACACCTGGAAGATGTCCTCCTTATTCATTTATCTACATGAGAACACAATCAACTTTTTGTTTTTGATAGTAACACCAAAATTTGTATCTAATGACACACCTATTTACAAATATGTACATAGCCAAATTAATTCACACAATCAAACTCATTATGGTGGATCAGCAGGAGGAGAAACCCCCTTTCTTACTATTTTCATCTCGGAATTCTAAAGAACATGTATGAAAAAAACCTCTTTGGATAGAGGCTTATGATAAACCTTCAATCGATGTCCATTCATGACAAAGGAAGTCTAATTCTCATCAATAGTATTTATCTTAACTGAACCATTGTCATAAATTGTATCAACTTCATAGGGTCCCAACCATATAGTAGACAATTTTCCTTTAAAATTCTTGAACTTATTATCATACAGGAGGGCCCAATCACTTGATTGAAAATAATTCTTCTTGATGTACTTGTCATTCCATTTAGTCGTTTGTCCTTATATAAGGGTGTTCCTTTGAAGAGCATCTTGTATGATCTCATCAATCTTATTCAAATATAATAGCCTCTATTTTTAAGCCTCATACAGATCCATCCCTAGTTGCATGGCAGTCTTGAAGGATTTTACTTGAAATTCTATGGGAAGCAGCACCTGCTTCCCATATACCAACTCATAGGTTGTATGGCCTGTTGTGTTTCTCCAAGTTATCCTAGAGGACCATAAGGCCTCAGGAAACCTATCAAACCATTCTTTTTGATGTATCTTAACAGTCTTGCTAAGAATATCTTCTATCACCTTTTTAGTTGATTCTACCTACCCATTTGCTTGAGGGTGATAACGTGAAGATTTTCTCTGCTTGATTCTATACTTTTTAGTAAGAGCTTTGACCAAATTGGAGGTGAATTGGGTTCCTTGGTCAGTTACTATTTCTCGAGGTACACCGAAGCAAGTAAATAAGTCTTTAAAGATAAACTCTACAACAGATTGTTCATTAGTAGAATATAAAGCTTTATCTTCCACCGATTTGGTCACATAATCTGTGCAGACCAAGATGTACTTCTTCCTTCGATACATAGGGTTAATGGGTCCTACAAAATCCAAAGCCCAGTTCTCATCAACTCCAATAGGTTTTTCCATCCTTTGACAATCATCACAACTGGCCACATACTTCTTTGCATATTTGAAAATAGTTGGCCAATAGTATTCATACTGTAAGATCTTGTATGTTGTCCTTTTATCAGCAAAATGGCCTCCACATGGACCATCATGATAGAAATTGAAGATATCATGCATCTCATCCTCCTGGACACACCTTCTGATCACCAAATATGGCCCAGATCAGTATAAACAATCATCATGCCACATGTAATTGACACTTAGCTGGATAATTCTTTGTTTTTCTTGGAAGGACAGATTTTGAGGTAGCTTTCCTGTTACAAGATATTTGGATACATATGCATACCAAGGAATGTAAGTAGAAATAGAAAATATATTCTCATCTGGAAAATCATCATCTACTGGAGTATTATCACCTGTATGAATGAGTCTAGACAAAAAATCAACAACTAAATTATCTTTTCCAAGCCTATCAATAATGGTGATATCGAATTCTTGCAGTAATAACAGCCATCTAGTCACTCTAGCATTTGTAACAGGTTTGTTCATAAAAAATATGATGGTTGAATGGTCAGTATGTACAAAAACTTCATACCATGTTATGTAGTGTCTGAACCTGTTAATGGAATGTACTACTGACAAGAATTATTTTTCAGTGATAGTGTAATTTACTTAGGTAGGTCAAAGATTATTGCTGACAAAGTATATAGCCTATGGAATCTGACCTTCCCTTTGTCCTAAAACATCCCAAAAAGTTGTATCTGAGGCATTCGTACAGATATGAAAAGGAAGAGACCAGTTTGGTCCTCTAAAAATAGGGGCACTTGAAAGCTTTGTTTTTAAAATTTCAAAGGAGATTTTACATTATTCAATCCAACAAAATTCATCTTCTTTTTCTAACAGTTTTAACACTGGGGCAGCTAGATTTGTAAAATTTTGAATGAACCTCCTATAGTAACCAGCATGCCCTAAAAAGCTTTTGACTTCTTTCTATGAGCTAGGGATTTTGATTTGGGAAATGATGTCAATCTTGACAGGGTCTAATATTATTCCAGTACTAGAGATGTGGTGACCTGAAACAATTCCTTCAGTGAGAATCATTCTAGATATTTCATGACTAAAGGGAAAGGTTTGTTTCTTTACACATGATTAGTACTTTCTCCAAATTGTCCAATGCCTGATGGAAATCATCCCCATATACTGTGAAGTCATCCATGTAGACTTCTACACAATCATGGGTCAAATCAGATAAAATGGCTAAGAAAACACTTTGAAAGGTAGCAGGGGCATTACATAAACCAAAGGGAAGAACCCTATAGGCATAGGTCCCCCATGGGAAAGTAAATGTGATTTTGTCCCGATCTTCTGGTGAAATTTGGACTGATTGTAACCAATAAACCCATCCAAGAAAGAAAAATACCTCTTCCCAGACAAAGTGTCCAAGACCTGATATATGAAAGGAAATGGAAAGTAATCTATGTAGGTAGCCTTGTTCAATTCTCGAAAGTACACACAAATCCTCCATTTACCATTTTTCTTAGGAACAATAATTAATGGGGATACCCACTTGCTATCTGATATAGGGTAAATGAAATTGGCATGCAGGAGTTTCTTGAATTCTTCTTTCACTGTGTCTTTTAAGGCTGGATTCATTCTTATTTGGGGTTTCCTAACAGGTCTGATTTAGTCATTAGTGTAAATATGATGCATACAATTTTTTGGGTGGATCCCTTTCATGTCGAAGTAATCCCATGCAAAAGCACTAGATTTCCCTTGAATCATTTGAATCAAATTTTGTTGTTGATCTGCTTCTAAGCTAGCATTGATATACAAAGATTTTCCAGTGTTGATTTCAACAGCCTGGATAGTTGATTATTTCCCTTCATCTACTTGTAAAATGGTGGCTATTGTTGAGGTGGAGGGGTACCATATTTCCTGGAATTCAGAGCTAAAGATATGTGTGTATTAAGGAAAATATTGAGGGTATTCAATGCAGTTTGTATCACCCAAAAACAGGCTTAAGATTTGTTCTTCATTTTTCTCTTGAACTCCTTTTACTTGTTTGAGTGTCAACAAGTGTTGAGTATAGTCCCCCTCCCCATAGGGATTCTCCAACAAGAGAGGAACTTCAGTGGTTGGTTGGGCAGGAGGAAAGAGGATAACATTTTGACTTTGGGTGCCATTGGAAATTGTCCTCTCTCCAAACCAACAACTAATAAACGCATCAGTAGTGGTGAACCAAGGCCAGCCAAGCACTACCAGATGTCCTAGTTAGGAGTATTTGGGATGAATCCCTAATAAATCCACAGGGTATTCCCAAGAGGCCAAAGTAACTATTATATCATCTAGACTTCATGCTGGGCTAATGACTAATTTGTCTACTAGTTCCAACAAAGTCTATGTTGGTATTAGGTGATTTAGTTGCAGCATTTTCACGGTGTCAACTGACATAACATTTATTTTTGCTCCTAGATCAATAAGTGTGTTTGGAAAAGAAACACTATTAATATTTATGGTCACCACTGGGTTTCCTGGATCATTATATTTAGATGTCATTTCTGATATAAATTCTGATAATTGTCCAACCACCTGTATAATAGAAGGCTCCTTCCTCTTCCTCCTTATCTTTTTAATGAAAATATCCCTTACAATATTAGCATAAATAATTATATCCTTGATGGCCTGAAGTACGGGAATCTTTACACATATGTTTCTAAGTTTAGTCTCTACATTATGTCCTAGAGGTACCTGATATTTCTTCACAAGTAACCTTTATGGATAAGGAGGAGGATTAGTTTTTTGAGACATTTATGCTGGGTGGGAAGTGTGAGGAGGAATTTCTTGTTGTACAAGGGTTTTTCTTTCTTCATCTAATTGGTTATCCATTTGTTCCTCTTCTTGAACTACTTGATTATCTATTTGTTCTTCTTCTTGAACTGCTTGATTATCTACTTATTCTTCTTCTTTAATAACCATAGTAGCATTTGGTTTATTCACAACCCTCCCTGATCTTAATTCAATTCCATTAAATGAAGCATGAGTTATCACATAAGTGGGGAAGGTTTGTACTTCAATATTCTGTACAGGCTGTGTAGGTCTATTATTTGGATTAGGAATGGGTTGTACAGAAATAGGGGTAGGTCGAGGAGGGTTAGGGATAGGTGAAGCTTGCATTTGTTGTTGCAGATTTGGTTTCATAGGAAGTGCAAGTTGTTTTTGTAGTTGTTGAGGTGGAGGAAGAGCAGGGGGATTAAATCCCGATAGAAACTGAGAAATATTGGAAGGGTATTGTGGGTAGGTGGGAAAGGTTGTTGGCTGAAAGGTAACATTCCCATATGCATGCCCTCTCCATCCTTGCTGCCAAGGCTGGATTTGTGGTGGTTGAGGTGACCATTGAGGCTAATACATTGGAGGTACCCATTGTTGTTTTGAATATTGTGTGGTAGGGTCTACAAACATATTGGGATTTTTTTGTCTCCATGTCCTCTTGGGGGAATATGATGTTTCCTGAGGTTCTCCTCCTCCCTTGAAGATGGCTTTAAGTCCATGTAAAGAAGGGAAATCACTGGTAGGGTGATATTCTATACAGAGGCCATATATTTCTATAACATTAATGGGGCATTCCTTTTCCAGATGTCTTTTCCTACACCGAGGACAGAAAATTGCCAAAGTAGCATTTTCTTCTTCTTGTTTTCTTTTAATTTTAATGGTAGCAAGTTGGGAACTGATGGTTTTTAGGATGCATGTTTTGAATTTTTCTAGTAGATTCCCCAATTAAATCCTTGTAATACCTCTTGGTGTGGGTTTAGTAATTTTGTTTGTAGGATCCCTTACACTTTTTCCTGTTTTGGCTTGACTGCGGGAGTATCTTTGATGCAAGAGCATCCCTCACGACAAGCAAAACCAATGTGGAAGCAGAAGACAGCTGGAAGACGTCCAGCGCAAGTTTTTGAATTTTTAAATTTTCTCTTGAAGTTGACGCGCTAAACATAAATGAGATCATTTAATTTAAGCGCCTTGGTAAAAATGTACTCATACCTCGAGCCATACACTCTCGTCTGAGATAGACAGAGGCATTTATAGTAGTAGTTGTAGGTAGATAGAATTGAATTCTTAGATTAGACAGTTCTAGAAGGAAGAGGGAAAATCGATTATAGACACCCTCATTTGTACCATTGTAACATTAGAGAGAAAGAACACAGGAAGAAGAAGAGTCTAGAGCATAGGAGAATAGCAGAAAACTGTAGAAGAACACCCATGTATAGATCTTGAATTAATAGAAGAAGTTGATTCAGATTCATGGTTGTTGTGTTATTCTCTGTGTATATGTGTTGAATGCTCTACTTGTGAATATGACTTCCTGTTATGCATTTGTCATTATGCTATGTGTATGATCTCATGTGTTAAGATCGAAATCTGAGAGGGAGTGAGGTGAGTTACAATTGTTTCCCCTTCGAGCTAGGATTCCTGCAAGGAGTGCAGTCGAGTCATCCGCAAGGAGTGTGTTGACAGAAGGCTCAGGAGTTAAACCCTTGTTCCCAAAACTCTCAGAAGTGAAAGTGGGTTGCTAAAGCCATGCAAAGAGTGCGCAGGCGAAGAAAGGTCTCAGTTGTAAATCTGAGCAAGGAGATCTAAGACTGCTACTACAAGAAGTTCTCAGAGTCGGGAGGATTCAACATTTGAGAAGTTGTATAAGGTAGAGCGCAAGGAGTGCGCGCAAGTTCCTCTGAAGAAGCATAGTTGAAAAATCTCAGGAAGGATTGGCCTCTGATTCGCTGAAGATCAACATTTATCAGTGTGACGTGAAGTCCGAAAGAAGCGTCGCAGGTTGGTGGTGTGACGAAAGAATCTCATGGGGAGATACTTCTTTCATTTCGTGGATTACACAAGGAAGATCGGACGATCGAAATCCTCTGAGGAGATTTTACGAGATTGTTGGGATCGTTAGATCTTGTAGAGGTGAAAGGAGTTTATGGCGTGAGGGCCTAAGGAGTTTGAAGCTCAGGAGAGGTAGGGCCATCGATTTAGAGTCACAGGAGCCATCATATCTACACGTGGTATCGTGTATCGGGGACTCGAGAGTTGAAGCCCCAAAATTGTGCAGCAAAGAGAAGCGATATCGCGAGACGTAATAAGATCAGAGTCATTCGTTGTGGAGGACACGTGTAAGGAGATCCTCATATCGCAGACTTAGACGTTGGAGGATAGAAAGGGGAACCTTTGGTTTCGTGAGTAGCGAGGTGGCGAGACATTTGGAGCCGACCATATGAGGGGACAGGTGGCAAAGATTAGTGATCTCGCGAATTCGAGAGCTCGCAGGGTAAAGGCCCAAGTATTGGGTGTGCAAAGTCGCGAGGCCCGAGGACACGAGGCGACGAAGGAGAAAGAAGATCGTGGCAGTCCATCTGAGGAGGACAAGTGGCGAGAGATCAAGGGATCTCACGAACTCGGGAGTTCGCAGGTTGAGAGTCCAAATATTGGCTACTCAAAGTCGCGAGGACGCGAGGTAGCGAGAGAAGGACAGTCGTTGGATCCGGAGCACGGGAGGATCGTTGGATCTGCGCGAGGGATCGTGTCTCGGGACCTCGCAAGAAAAGGTTCGAGAATTTGGGCGCAGGGATCACGAGGTTGCGAGATAGTGATATCCCGACAGCTGGAGCAATGTGGGCCATAGAGGAGCGCGAGTGGAATACAGGTGGCACAAAGGATTCACGAGTCAGGAAGTGCTGAGGAACCGAGATTATGGTGGACGTGTGGCAGTGTATAAGGTGGGACCGCGTATCTCGGGGACTCACGGACTAGGAGGGTGAAAACTCGACGATACAACCGGTGAGGTCACGAGGTTTCGAGGTCATGAAGCCGCGAAGGGCGCTAACCTTAAGACTAGACCATGGTTGCATGTGGAAGGAGCTATACCCGTATCGCCAGATCGGGCCTTGCAGGAATTGAAAGGAAGAGTGGGAGGCTTTGAGTCACGAACTCGCGAGATAGTGAGATTTAGCTGACCTCGGAGGAAGATTATTGTGGGTGCAGATTTCCCAAAAGGGAAGTAGAAGAACCTTTGAGTTCTTTGGGCAGAGAAGAAGAAGGTCATGTGAGAGCAGACGTGCCCTGGGTGGGTGGCGTGTGCTTGCGTCAAGTGGTATCAGAGCATAGAAAATTTCTTTTCTTTCTGTAGCAGAGAAAAAGGAGAATTCACCATGCCGCCAAGAAGAAGAGGTAGACAATCACCCGATCCAGAGGAGGAAAGGGAATTATCCAGAGAAAGGGAATTGTCCAGAGACAGAGGTAGGCAGGTATAGAATCCAGACGTGGAAAGAGGGATGCGAAATCTTCGTGCCAGAATGGAGGACATGGAGATAAGACAAAGGCGAAACGTTGATGCAGGAGATATCAGTGAATCTGAGGATGAAGGTGATGATGGACATGAAGAAGAAGAAATCCCAGCCAAAGATGCAGCCAATGAGTGTTTAATTAAGGCTATCACTTGGATGAGTTCGAAAACAAAGATGGACATTCCAACTTATGAAGGGAGTCTGGATGCAGAAGAGCTGCTAGATTGGATTAGAGATCTTGACACTTACTTCGATTATGAAGATATCGAAGATGATAAGAAGGTCAGACATGTCGTCACAAGATTAAAAGGACATGCAGCCTTGTGGTGGGATGAATTGCAAGTTGACAGGCGTTGTCAAGGCAAGAAGAAGATTAAGAGTTGGGACAGGATGATTGCAAAGATGAAGGCAAAGTTCATTCCCAGGGACTATCAAATTTCTCTGTTCAGGAGGATGTGGAACCTGAGACAGAAGATGATGACAGTGAAGGAGTATACTGAGGAGTTTTACAGGTTGAATATCAGAGCAGGTCATCGCGAAAGAAATGATGAAAAGGTGGCCAGGTATATGAATGGCCTGAGGTATGAAATCTAGGATGAACTAAATTTGGCGACCATCCGAATGGTGGAGGATGCATACCAATTGGCTATGAAAGCTTAGGAGAAGTTGAGCTGTAAACAAAGTCAGAGAGGCCAAGGTAGGAGTCAGCCCAAAGGCAAATCACTCACCCAAGATAAATACCAGAAGCCCAAGGATGACTGGAAGAAACCTCTGACTCAGACAGAAAGAGGTGGAACCTCGCAGAGAAGGTCGTATGTTGAGCAAAGAGAACATCATACTGAGCAAAGAGGAGGATATGTTGATAATGATAGGTTTCCTCGTACCAGAGGTAGAGGAAGAGGAAGAGGTGGAGTAATCATATGTTTCACGTGTGGAAAGAATGGGCACAGATCATTTGAGTGTCCAGAGAAAAAGAAAGAAACTGGGGAGACTCACATCACCGAAGCACAAAGGCGAGATGTTGAGGCAGAGTACGCTGAAGGCGAAAGATCGCTGGTGATGCGAAAATTCCTTTTGACACCAGAGAAGGAGATGGAGAATCCAGCACAAAGGAACAGTCTTTTTAGGACTGCTTGCAAGACCAAGGATAGAGTGTGCAAGGTCATTGTGGACAGTGGAAGCACAGATAATCTCGTTTCAACCGAGATGGTAGAAAAGATGGAGCTGGAGACAACTGATCATCCAAGCCCATATAANCAATAGGAGGATATAATGATAAAATTTTATGTGATGTTATTCCTATGGATGTCTGTCATTTATTGTTGGGTAGACCATGGAAGTATGATAGAAATGTAATTCATGATGGGAGGAAAAATACCTATACCCTGAAGAAGAATGGGAGGACTCACATGTTGTGTCTGATTGAAGATAAAGAGGCGAAGCCGGAAGTAAGCAACAGAGTACTTCTCATGAGTGGGAAGGAACTTCTTACAGAAGCTAAGAAGAAGGAGGATCCACAATTCTTTGTGGTCAGAAAACCGAGAATTGTTCTGACTAGCAAAAGAGTGGATGATTTGCCAGAAGAAGTTCAGGAACTGCCGGAAGAGTTCGTTGTCACCGATGCGGAGCGTGAGTCACCATGTAGACCTCATACCAGGAGCTAGTCTGCCAAATAAAGTCGCGTACAAGTTGACGCTGAAAGAGAACGAGGAGGTTAAAAGACAGGTCCAAGAGTTGTTGGACAAAGGTTTGGTCAGGGAAAGCTTGAGTCCATGTGTTGTTCCGACAGTACTCAGTCCGAAGAAAGATGGAGGCTGGAGGATGTGCACTGATTCAAGGGTGATAAACAAGATAACTATCAGGTATAGATTCCCATTGCCAAGAATGGATGATTTGATGGACTGCTTAAGTGGAGCAAATTTTTTTTCAAAGATAGATTTGAAGAGTGGATATCATCAGATT
>SNQJ01S0085724.1:8777-21814 GCA_010110895.2 Picea sitchensis | reverse complement strand
ATGAGGTGTATAGTTGATGATGTTGGTACATCTTGATGAGTCATAGTTGATGAGTAGTTGATGCATGATTGATACATGGTTGGAGGTACTTGTTATTAGTTTTGTTGACACATGGTTTATGGATGATGTAGCATACGTGTCTTGGTATATTATTAGAAACACATATTGATCTTGGTGATGATTAGGAGTTGTTGTGTTATGATTGGTTGATGTACATCTTGGTGATATTGTGCATATGGTTGAGAGTTTTCTTGGTGATTGATCTTGGTGAGTAGATCTGACTTGGTTGATAAGATAGATGTGACAAGTTGTTGTGATAGGTTTCTTGTATAGGTTATTGTGATAGGTTATTTTTACAAGTTTGGTGCATGGTTGATGCACTTGTTTATGGTACAGGTTGATTGCAGTTTTTTGGTAGAGGTTTGTGCATGGTTGATGCACTTGTTTATGGTACATGTTGATTGGTATAGGTTTACAACAATATATATCATAGTGATAGTGTGACAATGGTTCCATCATTCTACTTTTATTTCAGGGAGGTTAGACGGGAAAAGGACAGGTGGTTGTATCCACCTTCCGACTGTAGCTGAAGAACATAGGGGGTTGTAGCCTCCTTCTGGTTGTAGCCAAAGAATTGGGGATTTGGAGCTTCCCTCAGGTTGTAGCCTGAGAAAATAGGGGGTTGGAGCCTCCTTCCAGTTGCAGCTGAAAAACAATGGAAGTTGGTGCTTCCAATAAATGTAATTCATAAAAACATATAAGAAAAAGAATTATGTGGTTTTCTCCCGCTTTGGGTTTCCACATAAAAACACTGGTGTACTGTGTATGTGTATAATTGTTCATTTGTTGATTTTTTATTTACTCTGCAGTTGTTGGATGATAATACTCACATTATATGGTTAAAAAGGATTAAATTGCTCTATTAACGACTCACCCCCCTCTCAGTAATCCAACATGTTGCTCACAACTGCAAATCCTGAGAGTCCCAACATGGATATTCTTGACTAGATGCAATGGAGCCCTGAAAAGAAGTGGAAATACTGAGGGATTGTGTGGCTGTAAAGGGCGTTCATTGTCTTTGGGTGGTGTAGGTTAGAGAGAAGAGAGATGGTATACTTTGGATTGTTGTGCATTGAGAAACCTGCGAGAGAGATGGTATACTTTGGATTTTTGTGAATTGAGAAACCTGTGAGAGTTCGAGTGCTAACTAGTTGGGGAAGCAAAGTGTCACTCTGGAACCATCCTTATGGATTCATAGCCCAGGTTCAGAGGTTACCTATTTTTGAGACTTGGAAAAACAACATTTGAGGCTGGGTGGAACGTCCTTGGTCTGCAACTAGTTGGTCATTGATTTTGTTTTAGATAAGTTCTCTCTCTCATGTGTTTCTATACTTGTATATTTATTCCCACTATGTATTAATTATTGTCTATCAAATTATAAATTATCTATTGTGCATGTCATATTGTTCATTTAGTTTATGTTGTAACATGAATCTTGTTTATTTCATGTGAGTCTTTCATGTTTCTTTATTAATTAAACATTATCATAATTCAAAATCAATTTTGAAGTGTGTTTTTGAAGTAGTGTGGCATGACCTGTGGGTGGTTGGGTACGTTACATTCAAACATTCTAAGAAGCGACATTATTCCACTCTTGTAATTATTTGTAAATGTGTCTTAATAGATAACAAATTTGTATACTCACATCTGTGTATTTTCACTAATTTTTAAAAATAGTTTGATGACATAGTATAAACTTATGTCTTCCCTACTAACTTTAGGCTTGTTGGGATCTTACACAAGTTAATTCGCATATACTATTTTATGTTAGAGTTAATTGTTTAATGAGTGTAATGAATTTTTTTATCTATAAATCTACATATAAAGTTGTTGGAATATTTTCAACATTTTAACTACGAAACATAGGAAAATTATAAAATATGGTAAGAGGTTTTTCCATTGAATTAGTATCCATTGTGAAGAATAGGATGTTGAATACATTTCAGTTTTATATAACCAAATTAATGTTCAAGTTTAATTTTTTCAGTAAGAAGATGAAAAAAATTTGTAGGGAAAAAAGATTACAAAGAAGTGTAAATAGGAGGAAAATATGTAAACAAAGGAAAGGAGGAAATTTTGAGTTTATTAGATTAGTACAAAGTTGATCTTGTTGCAAAATGATACACATTATAGGAAAATATAAATTATAAAGAATATTTTGCTTTCACAATTGACTTAATTATCATAATATTGTTGTTAGCCACTCCATCAAGATTTGGTTAACAAGTCCACCTATAGATGTTAAGAGTGAATTCTTGAATTGATATTTGAAGAATTTTGTATAGAGTAGCCACATAGTTTTTCTTTTAGAATTAAGGAAAAGTTAATATATAGTTGTCACTCAGTTCAATTGATCGAACTATGGTACATTAAGTTATAAATATGGTGTTCGTAGGCTTGTGAGATGAAAGAAAAGTATATGCATGATTAAAGGCTATCCTATCCTATCTATGAAATGTTGGAATGAAATCAAATGATTGTATGAACTAACACTAACGAATGCAACTTGTCACTGGACTGTGGGACCCCAATGCTACATGTCTATCAACCACAATATTTCATTACCAACAATGTTCATGCATGATTTCATGTGTGTATCTTATTATATCTTTGGTATTCAACATTTTTAGTCATGTAGTGGTCTAAGCATAAAACCAAACTACTCATTGTTTGGCTACGGAAACATGGTTTCTTCTTATCTACAGAAACACAGTTTCTACTTAGCTACAAAAAATAGCGCTGAAGTAATTTTAAAGAAACAAATTTAATGAAAAATAACATGGATGATTATAAACACCTGAAACCATTAATCTAATGGATAATTAGCTATAAAACAATCAGAGGATTTCAATTATTTAATTAATGAATATTTATGTAACTGAAATAACAATCTTTGTTCAATTGATAATTTTTCTGCAATAGTCTTCTCGTGTGCTCAAAACAAAAATCATAAAAAAAATCAAGAAAATGAAAGAACATAAATAAAATCCACATAACTGAGAAATGAAAAAAATACTAACAATGATGGAAGCAACACACTCCTCACTTAGGGGACCTTTCTGGATCGGTGAATGTTGTTGGC
Organism: Picea sitchensis; assembly: GCA_010110895.2. Classification (NCBI taxonomy): domain Eukaryota; kingdom Viridiplantae; phylum Streptophyta; class Pinopsida; order Pinales; family Pinaceae; genus Picea; species Picea sitchensis. Next base: position 18,672 of record SNQJ01S0085724.1, on the reverse strand, counting down.
AAAAAACTATAGGATTGAACTTATGAAACTAAAACACACCACACATGTAATTAACAATAACTAGAGCTCTTATATTAATATCATATTAGCAATACACAATTATAGAGGTTTGATATCATATCCAATGTTGTTCTAAAGGTTCTCAGGACTAATATTTCTATATTACAAATGGGATCTTGGAGATCAAAAACCTACAAATCCTCAAAGCAACCACAATAAAAGATCTAACAAAATGCAAATTAGAATATCGCAAATATCTCTCTTATCTTTCCCTTTTTGAGAAATCCACTTGAGAGTCACCTAAATGGGATCGTGTGGCATAAAACCCATGTCCACGATTTTCAAAATTTTCTTTTGTCATTCCAAAAATCATGTCTGAAGATCACTACTTGGAAACTGTTGATAAATTCAACCAAATATTTGACCATGAGCTAGAGAGAACTACTTTCGACATGGGTGTGATATGAGAAACTTGAAACCATATTGATGAATTTTTCAACAAAACCCATATTGTGGAATTTGTTTTGGTGCTGGGTGAATATGCCAGTCATGAAAGTTGCTACAAAAATTGTGTGCTTAATTATTGGAATCTCTTGAGAAACCATCATCAGTAAAACCAAAGTATAATTCTAATTAATTCATTAAAATCAAGGAAATTAATGACAATTAAATTGATCCAAATTGGATCCAACAAGAACAATTGGTTATCGGTAAAGGACTCTAAGATGATCAACACATGAAGCATTTAAGGCTATGGACAACGAAGGAGATCGACGTGTTGGCGTGAAGGGATACTTTCCATCATGATTGACGTCCAATTTCATGTGTAATGTATGTAATGTTGGGAAGTATATAATTTTATTCATAAAACCTTTTCTATGTAGGATAAAAGACAAACAAACAAACAAAAGAAGGAGAAGTAGACTAGAGAGAAGCTAAAGCATTGGGGATGCCTGACCTTCCAGCTATTCTCCCAATCGACTCAACATTCTATATCATGTATCCCCACAATGACAAAGGGGTTATTTGGATGTGAATGACATAGAGAGACTACCCATATGTCACTAAGGAGAATATATATATGTACCAAAGAGACTGCAATTTTCCAATTGCTAAATAGTAAATAGTCTGGCCGAAGCCACAAGAATGTTGGTTTTCTCGTTTTGGTTTCCAGGGTAAATTATGAGTTTATGTGTGATGATTGGTGTGGTTGTGATTGTTTATGAATGATAATTCATTTGCACTGTAATTTAATGGTTGTTTATGTATGGTTTAGTGACGAGAACTTTGTTCCATTTGGATGAGCTCATTTTATGTTAATATGGTTCTCATGGGTTAGTAAATAAACTAACATATATTTAACCACACCCGTACATTGATTTAGGGGTTGGAAATGGAATGCCCTCCTTCCCGAGCCGTTGTTGTTTCATTGGGGGTTTCTAATTCCATTTCTGAGTCATTGGGCACATCCTCATCTTGTTGGGGAAGTTTTCATTTTTCCCATAAATCGTAGATGGTATATTTATCGAAGTCTAGGATTGTGAGGGAAATTTTTAGCTACCCATGGACCACATTTAGCTGTCAAATACACCTATTTGTTGATGTTTGGACAACATAGAGAATAAATTCTTCCCCAAGGGACATAACATTTACAATATGACATAACATTTACAATACAAGGTATAAATATATATAATAAATAAGTAGTTATTTATTATCCAAGGGACACATCCTTTCATGGATGGTCACCATATGTTCTCTATATATGGAACACTCATCATTGTAATAATACATTGATCATATATCATCTTATATGAAAAAATCGAGATGGTATCATAACGGGTTGTCTAGGTGTGACTCCATCATGGGAGAGCCTAGGAAGATGAGAGTCTAAGAATTATGGCCTATGTGTACTTAGGCATAGGAGTAGAGAGAGTAATGTGTTTACTTGTGTAGATTAGTTGATATGAAGGAGAGGAACAAATACTAGGGAGGAACCCATGTGGAGAGAAGTGTTTCCTCTCGCCACTTAGAGAGGTCATAGTCATTCCACTGATGGTGGTGGAGGTGCTAGGGACCACCATTAACATAAGGAGAGATCTAAATATGGTTCATCAGATTATCTATTAAGTGTCATATCAATGAAACTCCATGAGACCTAAAGTGTCATGGGCAAGCCAGTGATGCCCCACAAATGCTGGAATTTATTTAGTCACTAAACATCAAAGGAGGGCATAGTGGGTTTAAAGGTCGGGTATTCAAGGATCATGGCGAGTTTGAAACCTTGGCATTTAACAATCATGGGCTCATCGAAAATGGATCCATCAATGAATAAAGGAAATACACCAAGATTCTTCTTGTCAGTGTCAATGCGTAGAGTATCACCTTTGATGTTATTGTTAAGCATAATGAGAATGTATCTAGGGCCATGTATTTTCAACTTAAGGATCTCATGTCCAAGCTGGGGGACAAGGTTGGTGGATCTAGAACAAGGATGAAGAAGATCGATAACGATATGGAAATGATTCGAAATCCCTTGGAGCTGAGCATCTAGTCTATGCTCAAGGCTTGCAGAACAAAGAATGTTTGTTGTTGCACGCTTTTCTTTTATATGTGATTCTACAGGAGAATATGAGTATTATTATTGTAACAAATATCAGTCCCTCAAACTATTCGACCAAGAAAACTCTTCAACTGCTCTTTGAAATTTGTATCCCAATGCGCATATTCGACTTTATGTATACATATTTGATGGAAAGTGATGCCGATTTTGCTAGATATCATTATCTATCTATGAAATCCAATGGATATAGACACACATTTTGATACATATCTCTTTGGAATAGCCATGAAGGATTGCTCGCTAGTGAATATCCACCATTTTATATTCTAACTTCTTTCGATATTGAACGGGAGCACCCTGTGTGGACCAGTAGGAGAGAATGTGGACTTCATATTGACGTGCCTCAGATGGTCAGATGAAGGAACCAAGACATTAGTCTCATGAGGAAACCTCGATATGTCTTGTGAGACATTCATTCCATAAGGGAACCTCGATATGTATTACACATTGGTTCCATGAGGGAACCTCGATATGTATTACACATTGGTTCCATGAGGGAACCTCGATATGTCTTAGAAATGTGTTCCATGAGGGAACCATGAGATGTCTAGTATGGAAACAGTTCATGAGTGAATCCTGAGGTTGAACACTTCAGGATATTTGGGTGCCTAGTATACATTCATGTACCCAAGGAGAAAAGGACCAATATAGACCCTTTAGGAAGAAAGGGTACATTTGTGGGGTACAATAAGTCTTCGGACGAATACCAGATCTAGATCCCTAGTCAGAGACAGATTGAGGTGAGAAGAGATCTTACCTTTGAGGAGGAGGAAACCTTCACGAGATCTAGAGGATCTCACATGGATATTGATAGTGAGAGACATGAAGAGATGGTTCCTTCTCCCCCTCACCCTCCATCATTTCAAAGAGAGACATTTGAGCCTATTGATCCAATTGATACCATTGATCCTGTAGCTCCAGTTGATGTTCCCAGAGATATCACAATAGATAGGAAGAGACCTGCATGGGATCATCATACTCTATAGGAGGAAGAAGGACATGTATCTCCTTATGGTACCTTATGAGAGAGAAAGAGACATCATATATATTCGTGCTATGACACAACTATGAGCCACATCATTGATTCTAATCTTTCTTGTTACGAGGAGGCATCTAGTCATCTAGTATGGAGAGATTCCATGATGGAGGAGTATTAGTCCATCATGAAGAATGATGTGTGGGATATTGTTCTAAGACTTGAGGGGATGTCTGTAGTGATTTCCAAGTGTATCTATAAGATCAAACAAACAACTGATGCAAGCATCAAGAATCACAAAATGAGATTTATTTCTAGAGGATTCTCTCAAATGGAGGAAATATATTATGATGAGACATTTGCTCCTATTTCTTTATACACTTCTATCTGGATGATTATTTCCCTTGCAACATCCATGGGTTGGAGACTACATTATATGGATGTGAATAAAACCTTTATAAATGGAGATATTAAGGAATAAGAATGCATTGAGCATCTGAATGGTTTCATGATACATGATAACGAGTCTCAAATGTGTAGGTTGAAAAGGGCCTTGTATGGACTCAAGCAGGCACCTAGAGCTTGGTATGTGAGGATTGATGGACACCTGATGAGTTTGGGCTTAAAACAATTTGTTGTTGATCCCAACCTATACTACAAGACTATTAATGTTGAGTCCTTGATTTTGGTCCTCTACGTTGATGATTTATTCCTCACCAACACAAAGAGCCTTATTGTTGAATACAAGTATGAGTTGGCCTGTAAGTTTGAGATGAAGGACCTTTGTATGATGCACTACTTCTTGGGACTAGAGGTGTGGTAGATAATTGATGAGATCCTCTCGAGTAAGGGAAAGTATACAGTTGACATATTGAAGAAGTTTGGGATGTTGAAATGTAAGCCCATGGTTACACCAATGGTGACGAATTTGAAGAAACTAAGTGTGTCTTCTTACGATTCCAACGAGATTGATCCGACCCTATATAGACAAATGATTGGATCATTGATGTATCTGGTTAACACCATACTAGATATTGTCTATCCAATGAGTGCATTTAGCCAGTTTATGAGTCATCTGAGATAGGCGCACTGGATTGCTACGAAGGATGTGTTGAGATACGTACGAGGCATAGTTGGACATGGTCTGAGATATACTTCCAGTACTGACATGAGATTGTAGGGATATACTAGATCTTATTGGGAAAGGAGCACAGTGGACAGGAAAAGCACCTCTAGGTGTTGCTTCACTTTGGGATCTATCATGGTTTCCTGGTGTAGAAGGAAACAAACTTCTATTGTTTTGAGCACTAAAGAAGTAGAGTACATTGAATTGAGTGTGGAAGTCCGTGAAGTAGTATGGATTCACAAACTCCTTGAAGATTTATTTGGACATGTGATAGATTACACTGATATTCATTTTGATAACCAGAGCTGTGTGAAGCTCTCAGAGAATCCACTGTTTCATGAAAAATCAAAACACATTGAGATCAAGTACCATTACATCTGAGACATGGTGTAGAGGAAGGAATTATTGGTGCAATACCTTCCTACAGATGAGTAGGTTGTTGATGTTCTTACCAAACCCTTTACCAGGACAAAGTTTGAGAACTTTCATGGCAGACTTGGGATGGTAGAGAATTCCTCCCTCATTGAGAGGGAGTGTTGATGTTTGCATCTTCCTAATGCATTCTCCATATCATACTCCTCTATGACTGAGTTGAGTTTATCTGTGAGGATACTTATCCATGAGGGATAAGTGGGTTTGGTCCTATAGAAAACTTCCATTATGGAGAGCACATGAGAAAATGTCCCTTGTAGAGAACACATGAGGACACGTCAAGGGAGTTGATCTTGACGTCACACACTATGGGGAGTTTACCTTAGTGTTTCAAGATGGAGTAGCCTATAGAAGTCCACATAGGAGTGCAATGTGTGAAAAACCTTTTTCTACTACAGTGGTTGTGTACCACTGGCAGAGACTGTGTATCTATAGACAATAGTTGTGTGATACTATAGTGGTTGTGTACCACTCATAATGAATGTGTGTCTCTAGATAGTAGGTGTGTGCTACTACAATGGTTGTGTACCACTAGCAGTGACTATGTGTCACTATACAATAGTTGTGTGCTACTAGCAGTGGTTGTGTACCACTGGAAGAGATTGTGTATCTCTGGACAATATTTGTGTGATACTACAGTGGTTGTGTATCACTCACAATGAATATGTGTCTTTGGATAGTAGTTATGTGCTACTACAGTGTTTGTGTACCACTGGTAGTGATTGTGTGTCACTAGAAAATAGTTGTGTGCTACTAGTAGTGGTTGTGTACCACTTGACAGTAGTTGTGTACTAGTATGGATCAAGACAATCATGGTCTATTGGATGGAATTGTAGTAGTTGTATGCTACTAGCTAATTGTCAAGGAGACTACCATATCACTTGGAGCAGTTGTGTGCTTCTTGATCACAGATATTGTGACAAATGATTTGAGCTACCGATGGCATGGTAGTAGTTGTGTACTACTAGTTGATTATAGAGTAGTTAGTGGACTAATAAATAAAGATATCATGAAAATATACCTCCCTAGCTAAACGAGAGTGTTGATGTTTCAACATCAGGAAGATATTCTCCCAGGATTGGTCATGGTGGTTTAACTAGTGGTGAATGTCCCAAGCATAGTCTTCAAAGAATAAAAGACTCGATCTGTCAGTGTTCCTTCAGTGTGTGGAAACATCAGGAAAAATTTCACCCACAGGGGTGTACCTGTAGTGAATGTCCCAAGTAAGCATCAGGTAGACCTTCTCCTAGATTGGGATGCAAACCAATGGAGATATGATACATTTATCACAAAGGTGTACTTGTGGTAAATGGGCCAAGGAGTAGTCATTCCTTGATCATGACAAGGAATAATATGGACTCAAGCTGCTTCAGGTGCTTTCCACGTGTTAGTTAGCATCAAGCCGACATTCAGTATTAGGGGTGTACCTGTGGTGAATGGCCCTGATGTAGTCTTTGTCCTAGTCATGGTGATTTGAAAAGGAATGATAAAGACTCATTATGATAGATTCTATCACATGCAGACCCATAGTGAGCATGATATGAGAGAGAGTCAATTGGCTCAGATGGATAGCCACATAATGAGTTTCCCCTCGGTTCAGGTGGGAGAGAGACATCTCCCAAGACTGACAGACAAGTGTCATGAATCTAGAGTGAAGTTTGTATAATTAAGAGACAATATTTGGCATGATGAAGAATGTCTCCCTCGTTGAGAGGAGGTGTTGATGTTTGGACAACATCAGGAAGAAATTCTTCTAGATACAAATATATCTAGATATATATATATATATAAATATAATATCATATAATATATGAAATAATATTTATAATACAAGGTATAAATATATATAATAAATAAGTATTTATTTATTATCCGAGTGACACATCCTTTCAATGATGGTCACCATATGTTCTCTATATTTGGAACACTAATCATTGTAATAACACATCGATCATATATCATCTCATATGAAAAAATAAACACTATTATCTATTCGTTTTACCCATGAGTCAACCCACTTCAACTTGGATTACCCTTTAGTCAATTTTCCTTCCACAATCGATTGACAATCATCCCTTGGTCCACTTGCATTGCCTCCAAAATGACTTGGGACAATTCTCCTTAGATAAATTCGACTTGGGTCAATTAGACTTGGTCGACTTGCATTGCCTCCGATCACAATTGTCGCATATTTCTGACTCATTTGTTTTTGACTCGGCTTCTAGGGTAACAAAATTCATTTCTATTTGGAATGATTCGACTTGTGTTTTTTCTAGTTGAGTATTTTTTGTCATCGAAAGAGTTAAAGTTATATTTGTTTCAAAGGTACTTAATTATTGGTGGAATGGTGATGCTAAAAGCCTCTCATTTACAAATCAGATGGTATTAGAGCTAGATTTTGAATAAATTTAGTGATACATGTATGTTAAATACCCACATTTATTACAAAATAAGTCGAAAAGAGTTGTTTCCAAGGATAGAGAAAAGTAGATCATCAATAATGTCAGGGGAAAGTTATGAAGAAGAAGAAGATCCCAAGGTCAAGTTGAATTGATTTGAGGAACGTTTGGCCATATTGATGTCAATGGTGTTACAACTATTGGCAAAGAAGAACAAGGAAACACCATCAAGAGAGAACCATCATGAAGACCCCAAGAATGAAGAAAATAATTCTAAGACAGTTTGTAAGACTAAGCTAGAGATGGGAGAGTGAGACTACAACAAAACACATGTACCTTTTCATGTAGAGGCCAAGGTGGAAATCAAGCCTTATGCTAGGGAATTGTATGCTATCAGGTTGAACCAATGGATACAACATATGGAAGTCTACTTCAATGTGCATGACATAACTAGAAAACAAAATATTGCTTTTTCTTGATTGAATCTTGAAGGACATGCTTTGACATGGTGGGAGAGTGATGCAGTAAGTAGAGAACGAGGGAATGAACCACCAATGGCTGATTGGGAATTGTTCAAGAACATGATAAAATATAAATTTTATCCAATAGGGTATGAGGAACACCAAAAAATAGTATGGCATTACTTCATATAGAGACAAGGAAAATTAATGCAAGAGTTCACGAAATATTTCAGGAAGAGACAAATTCAGATGGGAGTCTCTCTGAAAAGTCTAGACATGTTAGTTGAGTATTTGGGGACATTCTTTCCTAAAATTCATAGGAAAATGATGTTATTTATACCGAATATAATTGATGAGGATAGTATTCAAGAACAATATATTGAGGGAGATAAGAAAAAGTAACAAACAAATCCTCACAAGAAACGAGAACCACAAGAAAAGAAGAGGAAGAGGGAAAATAAAAATAAATGGGATGAGAAGAAGATCGTGGAAACAACACAAGAAGAAACACCTTCCATCCAACAATGTAAAATATGTGATCAAAAGGGACACATTGAGGAAAAGTGTTGGAAATTTCAACCAAAGAAGTGCCCCAAAGATTTTCTGAAAAAGAAGAAGAAATAATTAATATCAGTGGATGTTGAGGAATGGGTGGAGAGTACATCAGACCTAGAAGGGAAGATTCATTGCACTAATATTTAGAAAGAGGTATCGTTAGTTAGTTGCAATCACAGGGAGGAGAAGGAGATGAATGGACTTTTTTGAATTAAAATACACATGAAGCAAAGAAAGGTGGATTGTTTGTTCGACCTAGGTTCACAATCCAACTTGATATCCACACAACTCATTGAGAAGCTTGGGATAGACACTTAAGATCATCCACATCCATATCCCCTGGGTTGGGTAAGGTAAGATGTGGAATTGAAAGTGAACAAGCAGTGCAAATTTAAGTTTTACATCAATAAAAACATTGTTGATGATGTAGTTGCAGATGTGGAGTCATCTCGTGAAGTCCATATTTGTACGTGAGGGATGCCATTTTCATAAGGAGGGAGAGATAGTATAGGCTAGTCAAGGATGGAAAATCTTATGTCATAAATGCGCACTAGGACAAAGTGAATATCTCTTTGATAAGTTCTCATCAAGGGAGAAGAATCATGGGAAATACACATAATTTTTCCTTTCTGTTCCTGAGAGAAGGAAAGAAGCAAGGAGAAGGAAGCATGCTGAAGATGAAGGCATCCTTGGAATGATGTAATGAGAAGTAGCATCAACAACTAAAACAACTAATTGAATCCTAAAAGGAAGTGCTTCAAGAGCCTCGAGGACTTACACCGAAGAGAAAGGTTGAACAATAGATTCAGTTGTTGTTGAGTCACCATTTCCTAACATTGGGAAGTATAGGAAGTCATTCATCGAATCGTTTGAAGTGAGGAAGAAACTTTAGCAGTTGTTGGAGTAGGGAGTCATTATACCTAGTACATAACCCATGTGGTTCCCCCATCATCATGCTGCCAAAGAAAGATGGAAGTTGGAGAATGTGCATTGACTATTGTGCCCTGAATAAGATCACCATCAAGAATATATATCCTTTACCAAATTATTCACTAAGATGGACCTGAAATCAGGTTACCACCAAGTGAGGATCAAAGAATAAGATTTGTGGAAGACAACATTCAAAACAAGACAAGGTTTGCATGAGTGGTTAGCAATGCCTTTTGGATTATGCAATTCACCTGAAACATTTATGAGACTCATGAATGATGTACTACGTCCCTTCATTGACTCTTTTGTAATAGTATATCTGGATGACATACTAATCTTTAGCAAAACTTGGAAAGATCACCTCTCACATGTGACACTGTGTTAAGCCCTAAT
>SNQJ01S0085723.1:44969-58324 GCA_010110895.2 Picea sitchensis | reverse complement strand
TCTTATCTATAATTGAACCAAATTGTTTTTAAGAAGCCAGCAAAGATGAATTTTGGAATAAGGCCATGGATGAAGAATTAAATCAAATAGAGAAAAATAACACTTGGGAATTGGTTCCAAGACCAAAAAATAAGAATGTGATTGACACAAAATGGGTTTTCAAGAATAAATTGAATGAAGATGGATAGGTTACAAGGAACAAAGCTAGATTGGTATGTAAATGATATGCTCAGATTGAAGGAATCAACTTTGAAGAGAAAGTTTCCCCAGTTGCCAGAATGGAAGAAATCCGTTTGCTTTTAGCTTATGCATGCTCCAAAATTGTTAAAGTATATCAGATGGACATAAAATCAACTTTTCTTGATGGGGAACTTGAAGAAGAAGTCTACATTGAACAACCAGAAGGATTTCAGTTGTCAGAGAACACATATTATGTGTGTAAACTAATGAAGGCCTTGTATGGTCTAAAACAAGCTCCTAGAGCATGGTACTCCAAACTGGATAAGTATCTGCATTAGGCAGGGTTCAGAAAAGGAAGTGTAGACAAGAACCTCTACGTCAAGGTAAGTCAAGGTAATATTTTATTAATTGAAGTTTGTGTTGATGATATTATTTTTGGTAGTGATGATGACAGGTTAAGCCAGAAATTTGCAAAAGATATGCAGAAAGAATTTGAAATGTCGCTACTTGGAGAATTATCCTTCTTTCTGGAACTTTATATACATCAAAGAAACCAAGGAATTTTTATTTTTCAAACCAAGTATATCAAAGAAATGCTAAAGAGGTTCAGAATGGAAGATTGCAAACCAATTGTCACTCCCATGCAAACCAGTTGTAAGTTGAGCAAAGATGATGATTCAAAGTCTACAGATCAGAGGTAATACAGGTCAATGATTGGCAGCCTACTATATGTGACAACATCCAGACCAAATGTAATGCAAGCAGTTGGACAGGTGGCACAATTTCAAGCAGCACCAAAGGAATCACATGTATTAGCAGTAAAGAGGATTTTTAGATATCTTAAAAGAATAGAAGAGTTTGGATTATGGTATCCAAAAGAAAAAGATCTATCATTTATTTCCTACACAGATGCATATTGGGTAGGTTGTATTGATGACCAAGGAAGCACCAATGGAGCAACGTTCTACTTAGGTGAGTGTTTGGTATCATGGCTAAGCAAGAAACAATCATCGATATCTCTATCTACAACCGAGGCCGAGTATATTGCTGCAACAACATGTTGTACACAGGTTCTTTGGATGAAACAAACTTTGACAGATATACATGTTGAGTATGATGAGCCCATTCCAATATATTGTGATAATACAAGTGCCATCAGTATCTCAAAAACCCTGGTGATGCACTCCAAGTCGAAGCACATTCCAATCAAGTATCACTTTCTACGGGAATAGGTTGCAGAAAAGAACATCGGAGTTGAGTATGTGGGCACAAAAGAACAAGTGGTAGACATCTTTACAAAACCACTTCCACGAGAAGCCTTTGAATATCTTCGCCAAATACTTGGAGCTATTTCTACTCCAAAATGAATGTTTTTTGAATGCTTATCTTATATGTCTTAGATGTACACGAGGAAGCACCATAAGAGGACAGTTCAGTCAGGGGGAGAAGCCCCAGATGGAAAGATACCTTTGCCATTGATGAGAAAGGGGGAGAGATGTATCAGATGCAGAGGACAGAGGCATGGTTCCAGTGGGAGCATATTTATCAGATGCAGAGGAAAAAGGAAAATTTATCAGATACAAAGGACATAGGCATGGTTCCAGAGGGAGCATGAGTGATATGATTTCAGTATTGCATCATAGTGTTGCCATCAATGCCAAAGGGGGATATTGTTGATTAAGGTTGGTTGTCATTGATGTCAACTATTAAAGAAAGCCCCACAGCACAAAGGTTGGGTAATGGACCCAATATTTTTTGATGTAAAGATGACTCATTATTGTCTTGTCATGATTGATAAGAAGTAAATATGGATGAACTCTAAAGTGGTCCCCTTATGGTGAAATCCCTCACAGGAAGACGCTTTGCGGAGTAAGAGAACCCATTCTTAATTGTGTAATAATGAGATAAATGGAAATGAATTTGTTAGGGAAACTATCCTATATGTATAGTTCTTATCATGCCATTTTCAGTGGTATGTAGAACTTCACATAACTCCTCACGGTTAGAGAGTTATGACCATGTGAAGTTGGAGAACCCCGGTTTGGGTAATGGACCCAAGTTTGTTTGATGGATAACGGTATGATTTTTTCTATATTTTAAGGTAATACTATTCTATATGGATAGTACATGTCATTCCATTTCTGGTGGTATGTGGAATGTCACATAACTCCTCACGGTTTCAGAGTTATGGCCTTACGAAGTTGGAGGACCCTCACATGTCATCTAGAAGCCCCAAAAGGTCAAAGTAGTCAAAGTGGTTTAAGAGATTTTAGAAGGTAAATAATAAAGTGAAGAGATGAGTGTATTATAATTCAAAGTGAAAGCAAAATAAATTATTTCAATAATAAATTTAATGGAGAAATTAGAAGTGGGTTATCCCTAAAATAAGGAAAGTGGGCTAAGTGACCTAGAAGATGTTTCTAAGGAATCTACTTGGAGAGTATAAATAAGAGGCTAGGCTCTCTAATTTTAATCACACTTGAGAATATTGAATATCTATAGATGTCTGAGGTAAACAAGGATATATAAGCCAAAATTCCGAGGGAAGGTAAAGAAAAGAAGGCCAAAATGCAAGGAAGGATAAATTCTTTTGATGGTGCTTTCTAAGGTAGGTTATTTACAGGTCATCTCACCATTTTCGCTATAATTATTCAGACCATGAAATTGCTATGCCATTGATAAAACATATCCAAGTATCTGTGGTAAAAATTTCAGCTTGTGGGTCGTTGTATTTTGGGAGTTACACTCCATGGAAAATAGGGTTTGTGGCTAGTCCTGAAACTAGTCAAAAACAAGTGTTTCGGGTAAAAACGTCATAACTTTTTCATAACAGATCCAAATTTAGTGAGACAAAATGTGTTGGTTAGGGTACAGTATTTATTATTTTTTGTAATAGTTTCATATCATTTCAACAAATATTCCGTGTGGGGCACGCTCTACAAGGTCACTCTATAGAATAAGCCAGAATTCAGCAAGGTATGCCATTTTTGCTATAACTCCTTTTCTGAGAGGTTCCAAGTAGTGACACTTGGAGGAATTGCATAAAAAACACTGAAGAACATTGTTTATCATTTTCATATTTTTTTACATTACAGGTACAAAGTTATGATTACTTCAAGTTAGGGTTATTGACTAATCCAAAACTAGGCATGTGGGACTAAAGAAAAGTTTGATGAAAATGCTAGTCTCTTGTTGTTAAAGTTAATGAAGGTTTTCAAGAATGTGATCATATACACCAAGTCTATTACAAAGATAGAAAGAAGATTTGGATGATGAAATTGATGACAGCTTTTGGTTGAGGTACATGTTGAGTACATGGTTAAGACAAGTAGTTGATGGGTTGGCACATACATGAGGTGTATAGTTGATGATGTTGGTACATATTGATGAGTCATAGTTGATGAGTAGTTGACACATGATTGGTACATACTTGGTACATTGTTCGATGCACTTGTTTATGGTACAAGTTTATTACAGGTTATTTGGTACAGGTTAGTGCATGGTTGATGCACTTGTTTATGGTACAGGTTGAGGTATAGGTTGATGCATGGTTGATGCATGGTTCAAATTTATTGGTATAGGTTTACAACGGTATATATCACAGTGACAGGTTGACAGTCGTTCCATCATTCTACTTCTACTTCAGAATGGCAGAACGGGGCAAGGACAGGTGGTTGTAGCCACCTTCCGGCTGTAGCCGGAGAACATAGGGGGTTGTAGCCTCCTTCTGGTTGTAGCTAGAGAATTGGGGAGTTGGAGCTTCCCTCAGGTTGTATCCTGAGAAACTAGGGGGTTGGAGCCTCTTTCCAGTTGCAGCTGGAAAACAAAGGAAGTTGGTGCTTCCAATGAATGTAATACCCATCATTCTACTCTACTTCGTAATGGAGAGAACGGGCAAGGACAGGTGGTTGTAGCCAATTCTCTTCCTAATCGTGAGTGAGAACATAGGGGTTGTAGCCCTTCCCTCGGGTTGTAGCTAGAGAATTGGGAGTTGGAGCTTCCCTGTGCTGTATCCTGAGAAACCAGGGGTTGGAGCCTCCTTCCGGGCCAGGTAAAATGAACAAATGAAGTTAGTGCTTCCAACGAATGCAATTCTCAAGACATATAAGAAAAAGAATTCGTGGTTTTCTCCCAATTTTTGGGTTTCCACGTAAAACACTGGTGTACTGTGTATGTGTATGATTGTTCATTTGTTCATTGCTTATTTATTCTGCAGTTATTGGATGATAATACTACATTGATATAACACTTGGATTGTATGGTTAAAAATGATTAAAATGCTCTATTACTGATTCACCCCCCCTCTCAGTAATCCAACAAAAGTTGCAACAACAACACAACCAACAGACTTGGGGTCAGATTCAAGTGATGAGTCTAAGATTACAACAGTTGGTTTGATAGGTAAAATTGGTGATGGTTTTGAATCAAGAAGTAAATGTTTCATATAAGGGTCATAATGAAACATACTAAGATCGATACATTGATAGATAGTGGATCTCAATCTAACTTAATTTCAAAAGAAGTGGTTAAGAAATTGGGATTGACAACTAAGATGCATCACAAACCCTATTCATTAAATTGGATAAGCAAAGATCACAAATTTCCCATAACAAAGCAATGTCTCATAAAATTTGCAATTACATCTAAGTATGTGGATGAAGTAATATGTGATGTGGTGCCACTAGAAACATGTGGAATGGTCTTAGGAAGCCCTTATTTGTATGATCACAAAGCAATCTTCTACATGGAACATAATCAATATCACTTAACTAAAGAAGGGACATAATATGTTGTACATGCTCATCATATAAAAGAAAATCAATCTCTTCTAACAATGGAACAATTAAAGAAGGCAACTTATGCAAGGAATACACCTATAATTGTGCCAAGTAAAGCTATTGATCTTAAGAATGAACATGAGATGGTTGTAGGAAGGGAGTTCAATCATACTTTGCTTCAAGATAATTTAATGTCGTGCAAGCGTGTCAAACATATTGGTTTATTTTCAGTCATATTTATGATATTATTGCTGCTAATTTTTTCTACATGGATGGTAGTGGATTCAGTAAGATGTGAACGAGTTCAAATGGCTAACAATATGATTTCATTTGTCAGGGTTGTTTTGCAATTGATTATGATGTGACAGGTGCACAGGATAGAGTTTAAAGACAAAGGACAAATGGGGAGACCTATCCTGCACTTGATGACTGGTTAATATCCTTTTTGAGGAACAAAAGGTCTTAGTGGGGAGGAATGATCCAAAATGGATCCAGGAAGGCCAAAATTTCAAAGTTTTCAGAATCAGACAAAACTAGATACATCACGTAGGGCTCGTCGTGCCAATTCTGACAATATATCTTTTCCGAAAATAGACACCGTATGCAAAAGTTATTGCGTTCTGAACTTTTTCCAAAACATGCAAAAAGTCAAAGGTCAAAGTCAACTGGTCAAAGGTCGTACCACTGACGTGGCAGATGACGTCAGCAGTGCATCATGATGATATCAACAATATGTCATGCTAACATCGTCATGACACGTGGAAACACTAGGATGTGCCACGTGTCAGTAATTTTTGGCATTTTCAGAGGTGATTTGGCCTATTAAAAGAGTGACATGTGGCACTGTATAGAAGTGACACATGGAAATGTACAGAGATGACACATGGCACTATGCAGAGGTGACACATGGTGGTATAGACGTGACGTGGGCCAGTGACAGTAAGACACGTGGAAGTATGATAGGATGACGTGGAAGTATGGAAGGCTGACATGGTGACTGACTGGGCAGGCTAATGTGGCAGGATGATGTGGATTGAGACAATTAGGAGGTGACACATGGCCCAACTAGAGGGTGCCACATGGCAGCTTGAATTTTCCCAATGTGGGCTAGGTCAAAATTTTAGGGCCTTGGTCACAAGGGGCACCATATGACTAGGAGCCCGAGATTTGGGGGTTGCGCCAGTTATGCTAAATCTGGCGGATTTGGCCAAATTTGGAGGATTTTACCAAATCTGGGCCTGATTTTGGTGGATTTTTTCCTAAAAAATGGGATCTGAGCCTAGAAAGAGGGGGGAAGTTGGGATTTCGACCCCCAACTCAAAATATACTTAACCATGCCTATTTTCCATGGAATGGAGGTTCATATACAACAAAATGATGAAGAATTGTGAAACTTAAGCCATTTTTATGCAGGGAAGCCATTGAGGAAGCGAACTTTGGAGGCCATTTCGAGGAGCTACGTTCAACCTTTTTCAGTGCTGTCAGTTGTGTTGGATTCTTGAGGTTGAGAATAACACAACAAGACCAGTTTGTAATCCATTTGATGTACTTACAATGTATTTTTGAAGCATTGAATATTAATAAGGAAGACTCTCCCATTGAGACAAAGGCCCAGAGATGTAGGCAACTTTGTCAAAATCCATTAAAAATCTTGGCATTATGGTTTGTTGTTCTTAATGTTTAATTTATGTTATATATTCTTTATGATGGCTGCAACATTCTTTCATTAAAATCTTCTTCTTCTCTTAATTCCTAAGTGATAAATCAACTCATGCATAAACTTAACCAAGGTATTTAAAAGATCATTTTCAAATCATTTCTTTTGACATTTTCTTGTTTCCCTACCATTACCACTCCATATATATTTCAAATTATCACCATATAATCCTAATACCATCTATATTTTACCCATATTAACTTTACAAAATCAAGAAGTTTTTGGTGAAACATAGTAAGCCTTTTCCTTTGCTGACTTGCAATTCACGTTTTTGGGAATAAATATGTGACATCTCTTCAGCATATACAAAAAAGAGCAAGCACTAAGTTTAGGGATTCAATTGCTCCATACAAGAGCTATATGGTTTTCTTGTTTGAAATAAATTTCAAGAGAAGTCATCCTCTGCTCACATACAAGTCGAATTGTGGAAAATATATATTAGACATCCCTCCATCATAGGTAGAAACAAATAAGAATTGGTATTTAGGGATTCGATTCTTGAATACAATGCTTAAGGTTTTTTTGTTGATAGAGCTCTAAAGCCTGAATTCAAAGAACAAAGATTATAAAATAGAGCTGCAAGAAATTGAATTTGAAGAAAAAAACTTGGAAAACAAAGTTTATAAGGAAGAGGGTTTCAGAAACAATGACAATGAGGCTTGAACCTGCTAGGATTAAGCTCGAGGAAATTATGTTGGGTATGTGTTATATTCTTTGCATGACTAGACCTAGTGTCTGCATTGCACCAAGCATGTGGGGGCTCACAAGGGGGTGGGAACCCTGCTATGTGGGTGTTCAAGGGAAGCGAATCCGTATTTTTTGGTGTTTTTTGCGTCCATTTTTAGTGTTTTTTTCAACACATGTTTTTTTTTCGATGGTTTTCTAATTCCGGTTTAGGAATTAGGGTTTTGACTAATCTGGGTCAATGGATTAAGGGTTTTAGATGCTGTGGGATCCTATATATATTGTATTGTAAACAATGAAGATATATGACAAACAAAATATTAGAGGTGTGGCTCTAAACATGTTGTTGGTTTTCCTAGTTTGGGTTTCTATGGAAAAAATATCTATGTAATGCGTGTGTGCACCATTGCATCTCTTCTATTTTTATTAAGAATATGTTTGTAGTAATTAATTGTACATGGTTAAAATCTACATTTGGTATGAGAGATGTTATTGGATTCAGGGGGATGCCTTTGTGGTTAAGGGTTTGGATTGAGTCTGTGATAAGCCTTATTATAGTGGGAGATATGTGGTATTTATTCTTCAAGTGGAAAGAAATGGTGAGCAATTAAAAAATAGAGATCGATAAATTTAATAGGAAACATTTTGAGCTTTGGAAACTCAATATGGAAGATCTATTGGTGGACAAATATTATTGGATCATTATGGATCCAGGTACTGCACCTATAGGAACATTAGTAGAAAACTGAGAAAATTTGGATCAGAAGGTGAAGAGCACAATATGGTTGTGTCTCTCAGATTTAATATTGTTATCACCTGAAAAATTCTCACCAAGCAATATAGGCGATCACCAAAAAATTCACGAGTTCCATACATATAGAATTAATACTCACAAGTGTTGATAAAACTCACTCAGCAACAACAAAGAAATTAAGGAAGGATAACCATTGTGACCAACACAAATTCCAAATAGGGAATTTGTGCCATCAACACAATCTACATGACCTCACATAAAATTATTTGTGTGAATAGAGAGTTAGTGTGAGAGGCCAAATCAAGGTCCATGCCATATATGGGATGATGTGAATTCTCAAATAGATTGGGCACATTCAATGCTCCAACCTGCAACAACGTCCCATCGATCACAGAGTCAACCCTACAAATTCAAGTTAACCTAACTTGGTAAATACTTCACTACTTAGGATGATCCCTGTTTATACTTGAAACGAGTTAGATTCAAGGTTGGGAGAAGGCCATTTAGCAAAATTTTGGTCGTGCATTACATAGAATACATATAGTGTAGAGTTATGTTGTTGAATTACGAGTTAGAGAAACCATTTCCCACTTCCACTTTCATCCATCAATCCATGGCTCAAGCTATCATAGGAATTGAGTGCCTCACCACTTTAAATCTTGGTTCAATGATTCATATTGATGAGCCTCATTATTGTACATTCTAAAGGCTCATCTGTGACATATTTTTCCGACACAAAATGACCTAATGTTTTCTTTTCACCATATTTAATAGTCAATCATGGTTATTTTGTAAGTTTCTTAATGAACATATGATTGAGGTGGATTTTTATTTATAATATACCTTTTTGCACTAATGGTTTTTGGAAAAAGACATGTGTTCCACCAACCAAGTCGAACTGTAGGAGTCAAGGGTGCCAACCTCCTAGAAACAAGGGATTTTGTCCCCTCAAGTGAGATTCCAACCAAAGATCGAGGAAAATTATCTACACCTACCTCTAAGAGTGCTCCTTGTGCATTTATGACTACTTATGATCAACAACAATTCAAAAATATAGATGTAAAGGGTCGAGATCCCTAATTTACTCATCACTCTCCTTGATTTAGGAAGGGAGGTCAAAATCTCTATTTATATATAGGTGTTGGCACGCGATTGTAGGACCCTAGGTTCAAGTTATCTAACAAACGAACCCTGTAGACACCAACCCTTTCAACATCACTTGTATGTAAGTGAAGTCTCACTCAAGGCATCTATTGGGGTTGCATGAATCAAGTTTCTACAAGATGAGGGAATGTGAGGCGATTAGCATATTCATTCTTATCTACCTTGTTCATCGTATTATTATCTCTTTCCCTTGATTAATTAGTAAAATTCAATTATGCAACATCATTTTGACACATTGAAAAATAAATTATTCACTATAACATTCATCCTTACTACACATCAATCATTTACTACATTGATCTATATCTAGTTATGCATAAATAGAATATTCATGAACAATCACATAAAAAGACATTCAGACACAGTAATTAACGTGGTTCATCCAAACTTTGGGCTACATCCACAACGACTGGTTTCTTTATTATTATTTGTGCAATTCATCTCAGGCTTGCACACTACACTTACAATAGATACATCATGGTATACTTCTCTATCTTACCTAGCTGCTCTGCAATTCAAGTCTCTCTCTGCAAAACTCTCCCTAAACCTTCATACATAGACTCTCTCTCATTCTCATACTATTCTCTCACTCTCTTTGTGAACCCCGGTCTTTCCAACCCATTACATATTTATACATAGAATTTAGGGCTCAAAATCCTATTCTCTTATCACCAAAACCCTATGAAAACTCATGATTACAACTCATGACAACTCATTTTTCGGATGTGTTTTTCTTATCTTTGCACATGCATAGTGATTTTACATTATCGACTACTGTTCTTATTTATTTCGAATGTATACCTGCTTTTTCATGCTTAACTGCTTTTGCACGCACCTTGATTCTTCACTTTTCGAATTTCCTGTCCAACATGCCCCCAACAATCACATGTGTCTTATCCCAAGCCACTTAGGACTTTTGTGTCACGCCCCTCCATGCATCCATGAACTTTTGGGAGGTTTCCTTTGCTTTCGTGACTTATTTATTGACTTCTGATTCTTGGTCCAAAATATCCTCTATGACTTGCGCAATCAGGGTCGTGAGTTTCTCCTCGCTGTCATGTGTTGCCTTCTTTACCTTACCTTATGCAACTACCAATTATCCTATTACCCTTAGTTCTTCATCCTACGTTGCTTTTAATCAGTTTTGTAGAATATTCTGTTGGTCCCTCATCTTTTCTATTTCATTGTATGACTACCTTTGTGCCAATACAACCATCATGTGCTCCGCTGGTGGAAACATACTTATGTTCTCTCAAGCCTTCTATGATTTTTCCTACACACCCCTTAATATAGATTCCATAGAATTCATCTTTGGATCATCCATCATATTTGTCCAAATTTGTGTGCTTTCCTCACATAGATTTGCGCATTCCTCCTCCAATCTCTTAATACTTGCTACTACAGTCATCAAATTTCTTTCTCTTTCTTCCTTTTCTTTTGGTGTTGTTCCTGGCATGGTGTGCGATTCCAAGTCTTCAATCCTGGTGTAGAATCCTTTAATGAATTCCCTGATGTTTGAGACTTGTTCTTCAAGAGTAAATTCTACCACCATTGGAATTTATGGAATATCCTTATAGAGTTTTTCGATGGCCTACTGTATTCGCTCTACCTGCTGCTCAAACTCATCATTCTCCTTCAATATTCTTCTATCCTTTTCCTCAACCTCTCTCTTCTCCTTCAATATATTGTCATCCTTTTTCTCAACCGTTATCTTCTCCTGCAAAGCAATTGTATACTCTTACTGAAGCTCTATCTTATTTGTTGCTACCTTTACCAATTCACATGATGTTGACTCTATGCAAAACCGTATCTCCTGCATAATACCGATGTGAAATCCTTGTAGTAATATTGTAGGAATCCGTGAAATGAGTAAGTCTAGGTGACTTAGTCGTCGTATTTTCTCCTACATCTCAGTTGTTGGGAACTCAATCACATCTGGTGAGATCTTCAACACTCTGTGCCATGTTTCCATCTTTGAAAAGTAAGAGTTTGTGGCCCCTTCCTCTCTAGTCATTCTTGTTGATGGTTCTTCACTAGATCTGCACTCTGGTGTTATCCTTGCTACTTATAAGAGTTGTTGCAATGTTGTTAAGTTTGTCTACACCTACTGGTGAAATTATTCTTGTTTGCACGAAAATTTCTCAGTTACTTCTTCTATGACATCCTTGACTTGATATCCAATTCTGTCGATGTCATCATCTGTTAGAGTATAAATGGATGTCTCTTTGTGATCTTTCTTCTTCTTGCACGTAGGGGGATTGACCCCTTTTCCTTGTCTTTCCTCTTCTCTATGAATATTTCCTACACATGYTCTGCGTCTCTTCCCTGTACATTTCCCTATCCATTACCCTATTCATCACCATGTTCTTCTCCATCGTCATCAGGGTGCTCCACTTCTGTTCCATTTGATTGAATATTCCACTCAGGATCCCAATCCTACATCATCAGGTGGATAYATTATTCCATGATCTTGTATTTTGTATGGACCCATTTTTCTCTTGGGTCCTTCTTTTCCTGTACATAGATATGATGCCAGTCTTCTCTAAACCATGCAATTGAGGCATATGCCTCTACCAGTTGTGGTGAAATGCATGGTGTATCCTTGATGCATTTCTAAATACTTTCTACATACATGAAGAACTCCACATTAACATCAATCTGTCTTCTTTTGTTAGTTGTGTACCATAAATTTTGATACTTAGTTGCTAAGCATGGATTACCTCTGAGTCCCAAGAACTGCTCATCCTCCAACTCTTCCTACGCTGTGAATGTAATTAGAATTAGTAGCCATGGATAATGGAATTCCATGCCTCTACCCTGTGATTCTACACAATGGATGAGGAATTGGTTCAATAAGGCACCCATCTCATTGAGACCCCTTCGACACACTTCTCAGTCGTGACTATCACTCCCACTGGCACTAGGTATTTTTTGCATTTCCTCAATAACTTAGACACCAATGCATGCATTTCAATCCTTACTGTTGGGTCGCATATGCTCCACACATCCAACTTTCACACACCTATAAATGTATGAAAGTTTTCTCTCATTTCCTCTGACAGAGTCCTGCCAGTTTTATTTTCTACAAATCACGAGTTTGGATATTTTCCCTGCGTTGGTAAGCCTGTGATCCTTGCAATCAGATCTATGTCTATAGAGATTTTCATGTTCAGCCACAAATAACTTCCATGCATACAAGTTAAGAGTAACTCAATGCATGCATTCACCTCGTTGCTCCAACCAAAATGTGGAATGTCGAACAGGTTTAGTATGCCTTCTCGCTCCAATCCTATGGCCCATACCTTTGATATTGGTATGCTTTGGTTCATTGTTGGATATTTCCTCAGTTCCAAGTAGTGGTGCGGTGAAAGTTTATGGAACTTCACCATGTCAATAATATCATGGTTCACATATTTGAGCTATGACACCCTCCCTAGCATGTCTTCATCCACGATGACTCCATATGGGATGTCAGGTGTCACCAATTCATAATAGGGAGTCTTCTGCAATGTCACTGGTGGGGCATCATCTTTCCTTAGAGGAAGGTAGTCTTGAGAAAACCTTGACTCCGACGATGATGCTCCCAGAATCTCAACCTCTAGTTCTACTGTTTGTTCTCTTATTCAAGTTTTCTTTGGTACAAACATTGTTTCTTTTGGTGGTGCCAATTCTGTAATATGCTTACCAACGACAACTTCTTTGGATCTGGGTTTTTTCTCAACTTTTCAATACAATTCTCAACTCTCTCTTACTCGCATGCAATTCTAAGTAACAATAACCATTTCTTGTCGATCCTTCATGAATTTTTTTCCCCTTCTCCAGTTGTCCATGTCCCTTCATGCATGAATTAACTATATCATTTGCCAGTGGTGTGATGAATGCTTGATTTAATGTTGCTTTATTACCATATATTTTCTATGGAGAAAAACCCCCTAATACAGGTCTAGGGACTAGGTAGAGCCTTGACACCTTAAAAGACATAAAATATTCTATTCTACCCAAATCCAATAAGAATTAATGATAATTAAGGGAAGGAGAGAAGATATATATATATATATATATATATATATATATATAT
>SNQJ01S0085723.1:25833-44959 GCA_010110895.2 Picea sitchensis | reverse complement strand
ATACTTCACAATTCACATGTCAATAATGAATACATGATCTCTTATATATAGCTATTCACACATGCACATGAGGCCCCTTTATCACTAGGTTGACCCTATTACATATGTATTTACACATTACATGTACATTTAGGCCCATATATGTGCCCCCCCCCTTGGGGTCATATCATATACATTTAGCCATATATATGCCCCCCTTGGGTCATAACATAATACCCTCCTTCAAAAAGCTTTGTCCTCAAAAATTTGCATTTAAAGGCTTCACATGTGATGAAACCAAGTAATATGTTTATTTTATGTTCCTTCTTTATTCATTCCATTGTTGATGATATATCCATCCAAAATCAATTATTTTTGGTCTTAATCCTTGGTGTCTAGTTGTTGAATAATTTTCTTTCCTTTGATTCCATGTATTTTTGTTGAAGCTTCTCCAATTTGTAGTCGTTGTTGGTCTCTGATAATAGGTTCATGAAGATTAGTTTCTTGATTCCTTGTTCCATGAATATTGACAAGTATTCCATCTTCTTCCTTCATAATGTTGATATCGTCCTTATTTTCTTCCTTGAAATGTTTCTTGGTAATGAGGGTGTCAATACGGTTTCACATTTGATGGTCTTCCTTCACTTTGCTCATGCATTTAATCTATCTTATTTTTTGCAACAATGGAATCCTCGATCATATTTTCTTGGTATTTGATTACTCTAGCCTTTGAGATAATACCATCATATTTGGCATGAAAATCCTCTAGATGGAGTTCAACTTCTTCAAGTATCTTCTTTTGACCTTCTTGAATCTTGTCTTCTTTCTCCTTTTGAAGCTGCAATGTGATCCCAACTAACAAATTTTGACGTCCTTCTTCAATTTTGTCTTGTATTTCTTATTATACCTCATCAGTATTTAAGGATTTCTCAACCTTCATGCAAATTTCATCTTCCAGTATTTTGGTAGATTCTTCATCCAAGATCCTTCTTTCTTCTTGATTTTGACAATTCTTCTTTTCTTCTTTCAATCTCTTGGCCTCATCCAATAGTGTTTTATTATGGTTTCGTAATCTACATATCTCTTCATCTTTCTTTTTCAAGTCTTCCCTTGACTCATCATTTTCCCACTTTGATTTACTATTATTTTCTTGCTTTAAGTTATTAACCTCCTTAATGAGTGATTCATTAAGGGATCGTCTCTTAGAGAGCTCCCCACCCTTCTTCTTAATCTCTTCCTTTTCTTCTTTTAATTCATCTTGAATTATGTACAATTCCTCCGTTTTTGTATCCCTAATCCATTTATCTAAGAAGAGTTTTTCAAATTCTTCCCATGTGCAGTGCCATTTAGTGTTTTGATCAACACTCATCCACCAATTCCAAGCTTCATCAAAAAAATAATATATTTCTTTCCTAGGAGTCATATTATATTTTTTTATCAACCTTAACCATTCCATAGGATTGATTCCATCTTTATCTTCATCTCCTATAAATTTTGGTATTTCCATTGATTCTTAATTGAGGTCTAACCCCAATTCTTAAACCTCCGTATATTAAGGATAAATTTCTCAAATAGTTATAAAACTTGTTCCAATATTATCTTCTATGTGTTATCTTTCCAATGGATTCTGAATCAGCTCAATCAGACATTCCAATCAAAATTTATGATAGTTTTAAGTGAACATACCTTTGAAACCTTGATTTGGAGTTTGTCCTCATGGCTGACCTTGCTTATGATGTATCTATGAAATTTAGGCCCTTATGAGTCTGAAATTGTGACCTATAGTACTCTGAAATTTCTTCTCTGCAATTCCATAGGTCTGACCAAAATTTGATGTGCCAAGTAAAAGTTATGGTAACTTCCCCACACCTTGCTGATTTTTAACCTTTCTAGGAGAGAGAACTTGTAAAGCGTTCCCAGTGCACAATAATTGATATAAAATTATGAAAATTGTACCACAAATACTATGTCATGTACACTATTCATTTCAACTGGTCTCACTCAATTTGGATTCTCTATGAAGAAGTTATGATTGTTTTACCCGAAACACCTATTTGAGACTTGTCAATAGGACTAGTCAACTACCCTATCTGGCATAGGGTGTATATACAAAAGTAGGATGACCCAAAAGATGAAATTTGTATCAAAAATACCTTGGTAATTTATGTTACATAAAAAAATTTATAGCAAAACTTTCGCTATGACTAAATTCAGGACGATTCCCAAACCATATCTTAAAAAGGATATATCTCTGAAAGTATAACGCCTCAAGAGCTTAAATTTGAACCCCGCGTACCTTGATCCGTCTACTAAATATCCTCTAAGCGGTTTCTTCGGAAATGTCCTATAAAAAAATTTATAGAGAAAATTACAAGGTGTCTCAGATGCAGTAGAGAAACCCCAAGACCTTGACCTCTAATACCAAATGTTATAATCCAAATGCTCAAAATATCAAAATATAACAAAATTACAGAGAATGTGCCGAATTTCAATGTGGAGAAAAACTCCAATATATATAAGTTACATAATAACTCCTTAAAGAATAGGGGAACCCCCTCCAAATAACCAAATACCATTCATACTTCACAATTCACATGTCAATAATGAATACATGATCTCTTATATATATCTATTCACACTTGCACATGAGGCCCCTTTATCACTAAGCCAACCCTATTACATACGTATTTACACATTACATGTACATTTAGGCCCATATATGCCTCCCCGGGGTCATATCATATACATTTAGCCATATATATTCCCCGCTTGGGTCATAACATCTATCAAGGTCATCTAAAAGTATAGATATTCATGAAAAATAATTATAAATGTAAACATAAAGACACATAGATATGGGACAAGACGATTTATATTTTATTAATAACAAGATTGGAAGTTACAACCTGAATCTTGTTGACGCCACTCCACAAACCTTGCCTGGGTTCCTCTATTTTGAATCCAAGTGCACCATTCCCAATATGCTATCCTCACAACCAACATGCCAATATAGGGAAAAGTTATGGATTGTATAAGGAGGATGAATGGCAAGGAAACTTGAGGATGAAACTTAGAGCAGGATGCAAAAGGGCTTGGAATAGAAGGGAGAAATTTTGGTAGAGTTCACTTGCCTCTTCTTTCATATATCCAAATGACCCACCTAGGGCCTTTTTTATATGGAGAAATGTTGGTTATTCGATTGTCTTAAGGATACACGAGGTAAAATGGTTGTGCAACCCAAAATAGCTCGTAAACTCCACCAGAGAGCAGACAATTTTTATTTTTTGCAATTTTTTAGAGTATACATGGACTTTCAGGTATGCAACTAGCATATGTATGCGCTCTGCATATTTATAAGGGAGCGCACACCATACAATTTTTTTTTTTTAAGAGGAACCTCAAAAAAAATGGTTGGCATATGTGTAAATGAGTAGGCCAATATCAGAAATGCATAGTAGTGGCATTTTGAGCTATAACAATATTCCATTGGATCTATACCTCGTACTGCTAGTCTATCAAGATCCTCAACGAATGTTTCCATTTATGGATACACGTCGTCTTTATGACTTGTTATTAATGCTCTTTAACCATCGTTTCCTCCTTTTTAATTCCTTTAATAGTCGTCATAGTCTTGTTCCACAAGTTGCTTCTGTGTGTGCCTAACTGTCTCTGCATTGTTTATTTTATCTTCACAACAATCACTTTTTTTTCGCCCTTACTCTCATTGTCACTTACGTCACTTTTTTCCTATTTTTCCTTCATTTTTATTTTCTCTCTTTCCACTTTTATTTCTTTATTTCTTTTTCCTTACTCTAATACACTAATATAATACAAAGGTTCTCATGCAGGTCAAATTAGTGTGTGGTAGGTTGACTTTCCCTATAAATTTTTAGCCGACTTCCATTCACCATTCCTCTCAGGACTTCTCCATTTAGTGTTTCCAACTCTGCAACACCTGCCTCCGTCACATGATAAATCACGTATGGTCCTAACCAATGCATTCAAAACTTTCATGGATGATGCATGAACTTACTTTCATATAGTAATACTAAGTCCCCCACTTGAAACTTTTTCTATTTAATGTGTCTATCATGCCATTCCTTTTCCCTTTCCTTCTGAACTTGCTGGTGGAACCTTGTGACAAATTGATCTTCCTCAAGTTGTACCAACTGTGACAGTCTCTGCTCTACTGCACTAGAATATGAAAGATCAATAATCGCTACATTGTGCAGGCTAGGAACAATAAACTCCATCTAAATTATTATTGTTTTCCCATAGACCAACCTAAAAGGTGTCCGTCCTGTCAAATTTTTTCTTGTATTCTTGTATGATCATAATACTATAAGAACCATCAAGTCCCAATCATACCTTCCTACATTGCAAATCTTTGTTAGGGAATTCTACATAATTTTATTGAAAGCTTCTACTATCCTATTGGCCCGAGGATGATAAGACGTACTCTTCTAATAATGAATTTGAAATTCCTTAGTCAATGTTGCAATCATCCTATTCATGAAATGTGTTCCTTGATCATTGAGTAAAATGCATAGGCATCCAAATCATGTAACTACATTCTCAAATAGAAACCTCACATTAGTCTTCGTGGCGCAGTCTATGAATGATGTTTCTTCTGCCCATATGGTCAAATACTCTATCACAATGATTACATGCTTAGCTCCTGATCTTCTTGCTAGTGGGTTGATCGGTCCAAAAAATTCTATTTCCCATTTATCAAATGCCTACAACATAACCTATGGGTGTAAATGAATATCATCCCTTTTGGATGGCTTCCCCACCCTTTAAAAAATATCACATGCCTAAAAATATTATTTACCATCCTTATGAAGTATGGGCCACCATATCCATACGCAAAAAATCTTATGTGCTATCGCTTACTTTCATAATGTCCTCCTACAATTCCTTCGTGTGATTCTAAGAGTATCACTGGCCTTTCATGCTCCAACATACATTGTCTCAATAATCCATCTACACCTAACTTGTATACGTTCACTGCAATTAACTGATAGTATGTTGCTTTAACCACTAATTGTTTCTTCTGCACCACTGTCATGTATGACAGGGCCATTTCTGTACTTAAAAATTGTGCAATGTATGCAAAGTAGTCATCCACCATTTTAACTGCAAATAAGTGTGCATACGACAAGTTGTCATGTAGATTCTCTGCATCTTCTCCTAAGAGTATGCGCGATAAGTGATATGGTCCTACCTTCAACTTCCTTAGTTTCACAACAACCTACAAATCATATTCATGGAAAAATAACAACCATCTGCATATTCCCCCCCCCCAACACCGACTTGTTCAGTAAGTATCTTAGTGCAGAATCATCGGTATACATATTAAAGTGAGAACCCAACAAATAATTTCTAAAATTCTATAGCGCATATACCATTTCCAATCCTTCTCATTCCATGGTAGTGTAATTATTTTCTACTATTGACAACTTCCTGCTTGCAAATGAGATTGGGTGGTCTATGTCTCCTTCTCCTGGCTAAGATAATATTGCGCCCAAAGATATGGACGATGCATCCACATGAACATGGAACTCCTTATTCCAATATGGAAAGATCAAAATCAACGCGGTCACTAATTTTTTCTTCAATGTATCCAAACCTTTTTGACAATCCTCATTCGATTGGAACTTATCTTCCTTCTTCAACAACTTCTCCATAAGTGTTGAAATTTGCACATAACCCGTAATGAACTTCCTGTAATATCATGTATGACTCATGGTTGCTATCAACTGTCTGACTGATGTGGGTGGTTGTAATTCTAAAATCATTGCAATCTTGGCAGGATCCAGTAATAATCCCTGCTTATAGACTACATGGCCCAACAAAATTCCAAAAGGCACACATAAAATACATTTCTTCAAATTCAGTGAAATATGACATTGTCTACACCTATCGAACATTATCCTAAGTAATTATATGTGATATTTTAGTAGACTAAATACAATCCAATAATCTAAGTACACTTCAAGGAACTTATGAATAAATTCCTTAAAATATACAACAACAACTCTTGAAAAAACTACACGTGCATTCTTAAGTCCAAAGGGAATCATTGTGTATTGATAAATTCCCCAC
This sequence comes from Picea sitchensis, assembly GCA_010110895.2. Classification (NCBI taxonomy): domain Eukaryota; kingdom Viridiplantae; phylum Streptophyta; class Pinopsida; order Pinales; family Pinaceae; genus Picea; species Picea sitchensis. The sequence goes on along the minus strand of SNQJ01S0085723.1, from coordinate 38,872 downwards.
TCTATCGCAAAGGTAGTATTCTATCTGTCTTCTTCCAAAATCCTTATCTAGTGATATCCTAAGAATCCATATGTAAAATAATAGGTCTCATGCCCTCCTACACTCTCTAGCACTTCATCTGTAAAAGGTGTTGGAAATGGATCATGTAGACATGCATCATTTAGCTTCCTCAGGTCTACAAAAATCTTGATTCCTCCTATTTTATTATCTTTTACTACCATTGGACTTATCCATTATGATTACACCACTGTTTCAATAATCCTTTCTTCCAACATTTTATTTATCTTTTCTTTCACCTTCTGTTTATACTTCAAATTTAACCTGTAGGGTCTCTGTAACACCCCAGGTTTTGAACCCCATTTTAAATAATGTATTGTTACAATGCTGAGAGGCCAGAGTGCCCAAAAAATTGTTAAAAATCCCAGTGTTCCCAAAACATGTAATGTTTTTATCATTATTAATAATAAATACATGGTTGGCTGCTAGATGGACAAGGACTAGAGTTATAGGGGGCTATGATTCCATAAGAGAGGGGGCTTGAGGGGCTAAGTGTTTATTCCTATTTTTAATTACCCTTTTTGTCTAAGGAAGGGGATTAGTTACGTGAGCTTCTTAGGGAAGGCTAGGAGGTTCTTGATCCCCCACAAGAGATACTTAAATCCATACCTGGTCTAATTGTGGGGTTGGTCATCGGTCATTGGTAATTGGTCGTTTGATTGATGGATTGTTCACTGATCACCTGTACATTCCTTCATTTCCCTCATGATMTTCCATGCACACACTTACCCATTCATTGATCCATCCATCATTTGCATATTGGCTTGGGAAGGGAATCGAACTGCTGAATAATTATCCACGAGATAGTTGGCTATAATGGTCGTTGGTGCAATTCAGCCATGACCCGAGGCCTGCATGTCTGAGATGCATTGGCCTGTGCCCTATTTTTTTCACAATTGCTAGTCCTGAGAGTTCCATCTTTGAGATTCTGGACCAACTGTGTTGGAGGCCCCAAAATAAAGGAGAGGGACTGCCTGAGGGATTGCGTGCCAGAGAAGGGTTGAGGTCCATTCTCTTGGGGCGGTACAGGCTGGGTACAAGAGAGTTGGGTACTTGTATTGTTGTGGGGGTTGGGAAACCTGTGAGAGCTCAAGAGATGATTGGCTTGGGAAATCAAGTACACTTTGGAACCTTCCTTGTGGATTCATAGCCCTGGCACATGGGTGACACTGCTGTTGATATTTGGAGTAGTGGTGTTTATGGTTGGGTGGAACGTCCTTGGTCTGCAATCAGTTGGTATCATCTTCCATAAAGATAAGTTCTCTCTTTTATGGTATCACTTACATGTATATGAATTTATTTTCCATTGTATATTTAATTATCGTTTAATTGAATCTTTAGACTATGCATGCTTGCTGACTACTGCTGTGCATGTCATTAAAGTCTTTTATTTTATGCATCCTTAAATTTTAAAAAGGTATCGTAAGAGAAAGAAGTCCAAGGGTGGGCTTGAAGGTATTATGACCCAACCTATGGGTGGTTGGGGATGTTACATAATGGTATCAAAGATTTTGGTTGAAACACCAGGTCGGTATGGGTCGGGTCTGTTGGTTAGAGTCTCGGGGTCGAGATCAAATTCTGACTGTGGAGTTGAAAATCTCAGGAGGAATGGCATTGAAAAATCTATGCAGGATATAGAATGCCAGAGACCTATGTAAGGGGTTTGAAGGATCGTGACCGTCCCCTTCGAATTCGGAAGAGATCGCCACTCTAGGATTGGGAGAGATCCGGGATCATTGGATCGGAGGACAGGTGAACAGGGGTCACCCGATGAAAAGGAAGCAAGGGCTAAGGTCACCACCATCAGATCCCATTGGAGAGTGATATCAACAAACATGAGGCATTATGGGGAACCAAGTTTCACTGGAGATAATTTCCCAAGGCGATCCCGCAATCCAAACCACGGTTTCCCCAAGGGGTTATGTGTCAGCATCAGGAGAATTGCAGGGAAAAAAGAGGGTTACTCCAATATTCCAATGTGTTCCCTCGCAAATTGAAAGGCATGCAGTGATGTGACATGTTAGGGCTTGAACATTGAAGCTCCATATAACCGAAGTAGATCCTGACCGTCGATCACCAAGAGGTACGTGTCAATAGATCAATAACTCTAGAGAAATCTGTTCGAGAGGTTTTCAGTTGAGATTTGAAACTCCCGAAGCCTGGAGAGCCAAAGTAAATCTCAATTGTCCGATCATCCGAAATAGATCTCAGTCACCAAATCGTCTGGGGTAAATATCAAGCGTCGAATTGTCCGAGGGGAATCTGGGTCGTCTGATCCCGAAGAGATGCGGTGTAAATCTGTGGATTTCGGGTGACGGCCTGAAATAAGCCTCAACCATCCGATTCAATAGGACACATGGCAGAATATCGTGTACTTCGAGGGGTTTGAAGTTTGAGATTTTTGAAAATCGAAGACCCGAAAGGATCTCAGCCATAGATATGCTGAGAGCCATGCATCACTAGATCCAGGGCTTCAGATAAAATCTAGTGGGGCCAGATAAGTTTTGAAATTTGATATTTACGAAGTCTGAAGACCCGAAGTAAGCCTCAACTATCAGATTAAGGAGGACACGTGGTGCAGATCCATGGAGTTCGAGTGAAGACCCAAAGATAATCTTAGTCGTCCGATCCAGGAGGACACATGGTGATAGATTGGCCAGTTCAGGAATGCAAAGTTTGGGAGAATTGGAAGTGTGCTATCATGGAAACTCCCGAAGTCCCGGAGCTTGAAGATTCAAAGTGATGGGGCACGATGAAGTCACCTAGAGGTGATGTGAATCCTGGAATTCCCAAAGTGACGTGGCTTGCGGACGTCACCTGGGATGATGTGGACACATGGGATGTGTGCGATGTGTCATTAAGTTTTAAGCATTTCGAGTATTGAAAAGTCAATTAGAACGTGACATGTGTCACCTGCCTGATTGGGCCACGTGTCCACTTCCATTATTTCACCATGTGGCGACAGATCATGCAGTTCGGAGACTGGGCACTCTAGAGGGGAAAGATGTGACAGGTTGCGTTGGGTCAAAAAATCCCGAAGGCTGGAGTACATATCAATCGTTGATTCCATAAGACACACGTCAAAGGATTGTTGAATTCGGGTAAAAGCACTACGGGCGAAAGTGTGGGAGGAAACTTCGGAAGCGATTCACAACCGTTGATCTGTGGGAGGAAACCCGTCAGCAGATCATGATCTCTGGGTAAAAGCATTCCCAGAGGAGGCAAGCGAGGAAAGTTGAGACTCCCGAAGCGTGGAGTCCTGAAGTGGAGCTTGATCATTGATTGTGAAAGAAGACGAGGACCATTGATCCAGTTCTAGTTGAAAGTTTTGAAATCCAAAAGCTCTAGACAAGCGCTTTTTCAGCTAAATGCAGGGTCATTACCGTGGTCATTTGCAGATTGAGAGCTGAGGGAAGGAGGGCTAAGGGCCGAATTGGTTTTCTTCGAGACAGAAAAGTTCTAAGGAAGGATTTCTCTGTGGTTTCTAGTCATGGTCACCTAGGAAGGTAATTTGAAGGAAGCGCCTGCGTAGGATGAGATTCTGTTTTGGCCAAGGATAACAGGACACTGTTATTTTTGGAGAATGGGGATATAATATCCATGAACAAAAAATAAATAAAGAGACCTGTAGCATGGTTTGGAATTTTTTTTTTATCATATGAATAATTCTAACAAAATGGTCGCTTGCACATTTTGCAGAATTAAGGGGTTTAAACACATCAAATCAGGATGCGTATTGAGGAAATAAAAGAAGGAGAGGGAGCCTCCAGTCATGATAAGGAGGCCGAAGGCCAGAATACAAGAGTTGGTAATATAGAGAAAGAGTCCAATGGATGTAAGGGAAAAGGAGAGCAAGAAACATTAATAGAAACAGTAAGAAGCTTGAAGATGGAAGTGCAGAGCTACAAAGAAGACAATGAGAGACTGATGAGAGAGAAAAGTCAAATAAATGATCGAGTGTTGCAGAGATTAGATCAGTTGTAGAGACAAACAAGGAAGGGATCAAACTCAAAACAAGAGGAAGAAGACATGTGCCATGAAAGAAGGGATGATCGTGGAAGAGTTGGTTATTCCAGAAGTGTTAGCAAAGCTCATGGACACCACTCACCTCCTTACTCAAAAAGAAATTTTTATGCATCAGAAGATCCCGTAAGTAGTCCAGAGGTGTCTCCTGTTAGACACCAAAGAAGGAAACAAGAGGTAGATAGTTTGCAAGGATAGTTGAGGAAGCTCAATCCAACTTCCTTTGAGGGTGAAAGAGAAAGGAAAGATGATGTCGAAGCATGGTTTCTTGGGCTCAGAAGATATTTTCAGTTGTATAACTATTCGTCCAACCTGGAAGCCAGGATTGCCACCTACCATTTACACGGGAAAGTTGCAATGTGGTGGGACCAATTGAAGAATGTGGAACATGTTAATGAAAGTAGGATCACTTGGAAGCAGTTCAAGAAGTACTTCCAGGAGGAGTACCTCTCAGAGAATTTCTATGACAAGAAAATGCAGGATTTCTTTAAACTTAGGTTGGGAAGCATGACTACTGAAGAGTAAGAGAAGAATTTCTTTGGATTGTTAAACTATGTCAGGTTCATTGGTGATGACAAAGTGAAAATATAGAGCCATCTTCATCACCTCTAAGTTGTATGGCCATCTCTAATTTGTACTAGCATGAACATATCTAGCATGATGTCAATACATCATATCTAAGTTGTATGTCCTTCTTGAAGATGTACTAGTGTGGCCATATATAACATGATGTGACTTTGTATCTAATCTATACTAGCATGAACACATATAGAATGATGGCAATACATTATATCTAAGTTGTATGTCCACCTCTAAGTTGTACTAGCACGATGTAACTAAAGCCACTGTATCATCCACGACTCCAACCACCTGTATCATATCTAAGTTGTACTAGCATGATCATAACTAGCATGATGCAAGAATCATCTCTAAGTTGTATGACCATCTCTAATATGTACTAGCATGATACATATTTGTAGCTCATTGATTTTCCATGATGCCATATATCATCACTCCCTCCCAACCGAGGAAGTCATCTCCTCCCTCTCAAATAAGGGAGCAATCTCCCCAAGTCCCGTCTTGTCCCTTAAGTATGAAAAAATTATCTTGGACAAAATCTTCGTCAAAGTATCAACTGTTTGCTCATCATTGGAGATATACTAGAGAATCACTTCTCCCCTATGGACTTTATCATGAATAAAGTAGTACTTGATATCAATGTGATGTGATCTGTTATGGAACATCGGGCTCTCTGAGAGCTTCACACAACTATGATTATCACATTTGAATCCAACACCTGATCAAATAGTCTAGAAAACAACTTACGGAGCCATATTTCTTCCGTACAAGCATCACAAGTTTCAATATAGTTTGCTTCTACAGTGCTGAGTGCAACAAATTTTTGTTTCATATTAGAGCATGATATCATAGCAGATCCCAAACTGAAACACATACCAAAAGTACTCTTCTAGTCATCTGTGCTCACTGCCCAATCTAAATTAGTAAATCCACGCAGTTGTACTTCACGGTTTGAGGCATATCTCAAACCACAATTTAGCATCCCACGAAGATATATCAAAATACGCTTTGCAGCTATCCAATGCTCATGTCTAGGTTCCACCTGGAACTATCTCAACGTGTTCATAGAAAAGAAAAATTTCGGCATGGCATTTACCAAGTACATCAATTGTTAAGCCCTAATATTGGCTCATTACCCCTTAATTAGGGCATATTATATTAGTAATGTTATTTTATTTATGTCGGATTTAGGCCATTAGTTGTAATTATACCTCCTAGTCTCCTATATATACCAAGGAGACATTTTCATTTTCTCAGGGTTCCACCTCGAACTATCTCAACGGTTCATAGAAAGAAAATTTCGGCATGGCATTTTACTTTCGTTGGCTATCAACACCATTAAGCCCTAATATTGGCTCATTACCCCTTTAATTAGGGCATATTATATTAGTAATGTTATTTTATTTATGTCGGATTTAGGCCATTAGTTGTAATTATACCTCCTAGTCTCCTATATATACCAAGGGAGACATTTTTGAATCATCTTACTTGAACATTTATGGGGTAAAAGGAGGTTTCCTCAAGAGGATTATTATCTGAAATTATCTCTTTTCAAAGCATTGAGTACTTTTCCGAGAGGATTTCTATGCTATATTGATATTTGTCTTTTAACATATGGTATCGTGAGTCAAGGTTTTGGGGTTTCTACAGAATTCCTCGAGACACCTTGGAATTTTCACTATAAATTTTTTTCATACCGCTCAAAAGGAACGGCTTGGAGTATATTTATAAAACAGATCAAGGTAAGTTGGGTTAAAAATTTAGTTTCGAAGCCTTATACTTCCGGAGATACAACTTGTACAAGATATGGTTCTCGAATCATCCTAAACCGAAGCCATTGGAATTTTCGCTATAAAATTTTCTGTAATACCAAAACCCTAATCTCTAGAGGATATTTATAGAAATTAGTAATTTATCCGGGTGGTAAAAATTTCAGCATCCGGTCATCTTAAATTTGTAGATACACCTCAAGGTAAGATAGGTATCTCGGGACCAATTCTATTGACTAGTCTCAAGAAGGTGTTCCGTGTAAAACAATCATAACTTCTTCCTAGAGTATACAAGTTGTGTGGGACTGGTTTCATTATATCATGGATACCAGAGTATCTTCGTTCAAGTTTCAAAAATTTTATATCAATTATTTTGTTCGCACACTATACAAGTGAGATCGAAAGGCCAAAAATCAGCAAGTGGTGGGGAAGTAATCGTAAATTCCACTCTGGCACATCCAATTTTGACTGTGACCCAGGAATTTCGTGAAGAAATATTAGAGAAATACATGTTGTTTCATACCCATATGGGACAAAACTTGGGAGATACAACAGAAGAAATATTGTTCAGCGTAACCACTCAAAATCAAGGTTCAAAGTGATACTTGGCCAACATGCCACCTGCTAAAAAGGAACTTCTACACCAAATAAGCCTCCTCTAGAAAATCCTAATGGACTCTTGATGATGAAGAAACAGAGGGACATAAATGAACTACAAAATAAGATGGATTCAATGGACGCTTAGTTGGATACTAAGATGATTCAATGGTGCTGTTGGATACTAAGATAGATATTTAAAAGTGAGATCATGGAAGTATTGAAAATTTGCATCGTGAGAAGACAATTCTAAAAGTGAAAATGCATCCCATGAAATTCATGATGAGACACAAGGAAGGTGAATCAAGAATGGAGAAACTCCAACTTTGGTTTCAAAGACCAACCACGCTCCTAAGATTGATAGAGAAAGTTTGATGGTGCAAGGACCCAATCACATGGATACTTCTCAGATGGAGCAATTCTTTGATCTCCATAATGCACCACATACACAAAAAGGTACAAATTGATTCTTCATATTTAGAACCTTAATCAATTTGTATAGTATCGATGGCTTTGTTCTCACAAATCACTCGGTTACTTGGACAATTTTCTACGTAAGAAATGATAACACACTATGAGGATACAAGGAGCAATACCTTCTTTAGCCAATTGATAAATCCAAGCAAAAGGGTTCGCCATCGAGCACATTGAGAACTTCAAAAAGATTGAATATAAAGGCAATGTGATGTCTCCAGATGAGCACTTGATTGATGTATTCATAGGAACTTTAAAGGATTCAACATGAGGTTCAATTTTGGGAACCCAAATCATTGAGAATGCATTTACATGCAAGAAATGTTGGAAAGTAAAAATATGGTCATGGCTACTAGGCCGACCAATCTCAACATCTATAGAGAGAATAATGCTCCTTCTTCTAAAACACCTCAACCTACAAGGCTGACACCTCAACAATTGGAGGAAAGAAAAAGGCAAAGTTTTATGCTTTTAATTGTGACAGCAAGTACGCTATGATTGATAAGTGTGGTGAGAAGAAATTATTCTACAGATTTCAGAAGAGGAAGAAGAAGAACCATCTCAAGATGAAAACGAGAAGCACTGGGTTCAAGAGTTGACTACCATATCGTAATGAATTACTGAATTAGCACTCCTCAAACCCTCAAGATCAAGGATACATCAAAAAGAAAAGGTTATAGTCCTACCTCGATTCCCGGGTAGTATTCATAATTTCATTCACTGCAAATTAGCCAAAAGATCTCAATTACTTTGTATATCCAACACCGTGAGTTTCAAGTGTAAAATGATTTCATGTGATGGAGGAACTATCAATTGCTCAGAAAATGCAATAAGATCAATCTTACTATGGGGAATATGTAATGAATAGTCCAATGATTGCTATACCCATGGGTGGGGCAGATGTTGTACTAGGAGTCTAATGGTTGCCAATCATTAGAACAATGGCTTTTAATTTTCAAGAAATTTTCATGAAATTCTCATTGGAAGGAAATAAATTGAGTTAAGAGGTATCATAGGTAACCCCGGTAAGGTGATAACTTTCTAATGGCATGACAAAATTATTGAAAAGGGCATCAAGGTGTTATTGCACAACTATGCTCACTAGATGTTCAAACATCTAATCCATCTATTCTCAAGATCTCCAAAGGATCATTGATAAGCATTCCGTGCTATTTGAAGATATTCCCAAAGTTGTCTTTCCACCAAATCATGATCATGAAATTCACCTAATCTCGAGTGTTCTTTTCCTAACATCAGGCCATACAGATACCTCTTACTTAAGAGTGAAATTGAGTGCATGGTTGAAGAAATGTTAGAGGTCAAGCATTATTAGACCTAGCCAAAAGTTCTTACTCTACACCACAATCGGGTAATGGTATTCAAAACAAGATAGCTCATGCATGATGTGTCCAGATTATGAGAGCTCAACAAGATCACTACAAAGATAAGTTTCCCATTCTCGGCTATTGATGAATTGTTAGATGAACTACATGGAGCAATCATTTCACAAAATTGGATCTGCCTCGGTATTATCAGATCGGAATGAAGGAAGATATCCCAAAAAACATTCTCAACTCCATGAAGGAAATTATGAATTTTTGGTCATGCCTTTTGGCCTTACAATGCACTCTTCCACATTCCAAGGGTTGATGAATTCATTTTCAAGCCCTTCCTTCAAAAATTTCTGCTAGTATTTTTGATGATATACTAATTCATAGCAAGTCTTGGGAGGATCATGTACATGTTGACAGTTACAACTACTAAAGGAGCAACAACTATATGCCAAACCATCCAATGTTTCTTTTGGAGCAAAGGAGGTAGAGTATTTGGTCATATTGTATCTCATGAAGGTGTCAAGGTAGACCCTAACAAGATTAAGGCCATGATGGATTACCATTCCCCAAAACATTAAAGTAATTCCAGAGGATTTTGAGCTTGATTGTGTTACTACCACAAGTTTGAAATCTCAGAACTATGGGAAGAATAGCAACACCTTTAACAACACTCACTAAGAAGGATGCATTTTCATGGACTCCAAAGGCAACTAAAGATTTGAACAACTTAAAGAGGTGATGTAAAGATCCTGCCTTTAACTAATTCTTACTTCACAAAACCTTTATTGTGGAATGTGATGCCTCTGAAATGGAATTGGTGTTGTCCTAATGCAAGAAGAAAGGCCCCTCGCTGGAAAGCTCCACCACTCAAGGGAAAAGGACTTACAAAAACCTTTTACTTATGAGAAAGAAATGATGGCACACACATGCATTGAAGAAATTGCATCCTTACCTAATAGGTAGGCACTTCAAGGTCGTAACAGATCATGATAGTCTTAAATACCTCTGGAACAAAGACTATCTTCGTAAGAACAACAAAAAATGGGTAACTCAAGATATTGGGTTATGATTTTGAAATCGCCTATAAAAGGGTAAGCAAAATGTTGTATGATGCACTCAAGAAAAGGATGAAGATAAAAAGGCTGAGGCCTTTCTTATGCTATCTCGATCATCCAACCCGATTGGATAATAGAAGCTAAGGGTCGAATGGAAGAATGACTTAAAAGTGTGGACTCTCATTCAGTTAAGCTGGTACAACCTGCAAATATACATTTTCATGGAAAAAAATGATTCACTATGGTACAAATATCGCTTATATTTATGTAAGAAACTTGAAATGTGAAAAGGTACTATTGGAATTGCACACCTCTCCGAAGAGGGGAGGGCACCTGTGATTTTTGAAACCTTACCATAGAGTCAAGAAGGATTTTTTTTGGGATGAACTTAAAAATGATGTCCAAAGGTTTGTGGAAGAATTTTGGTTTGCCAACAAATAAGGTGGAAACAATTATGACCCCTGTGTCTTACAACCATTATCCAACCCAAGTCACTGGAGGAGGTTTCCATGGATTTCATCACTGTGGTTACCAAAGTTTGAAGGAAAGAGGTCATCATGGTGATTAAGGTTGATAGATTGGGACTAAGTACACACACTTTGTGCACTCTCTCATCCCTTCAAATCTAGTAAAGTTGCCACCACATTTATGGAGATATTTCAAAAGCTACATTTTGGCGTACTTCAAAAGATTTATTGTAAGGATGAGATCCCATCTTCAATCGGATTACTTTGGATAGAATTATTTTCTTGTTTGGGTACTCAATTGGCTCATAGCTCATCGTGATCATCCTCAATCTGGATGGACAAACCGAGATAGTGAACAATGTCCGAAGGATACCTTCGTTGCTTTGTTCTTGATAAACAAAACACAATGGTTCAAATGCGGGATAACACCCTTGGCGTAATGGTGGTATAACACTTCCTTTTCATAATGCTAACAAAAATGACACCCATTTATGGCACTTATGGATACCACCTTCCTTCCATCACTTCTTCTTATAAAAGAAAATCTATATTCAAGCAAGGGAAGATCACACGAGAATCATCAACAACAAGTTCTCCAAATCTTAAAGGACAACCTTTAACCATGGCACGTAATTCCATGAAACAAACAAGCGTATCAACATCGTGAGTGGAAAGAAGTTTCTGAAGTAGGATTGCATTTTTAAGACTACAACCATACAAATAAATGTCCCTCAAGCAAGCCAAGAAGGATAATAAATTATCACCAAAGTACTATGGCCCTTATAAGGTGTTGCAAAAGATTGGTACTATGGCATACAAATTGGAGCTGCCTGCATCTTCACGAGTACACCCAGTTTTCCATGTTTCATGCTTAAAGAAGGTTATAGGCGACAAGATCCCAGTTTAAAATATATTGCCAGAACTTGACGAGGAAGGAAAAATCATATTGGAGCCTGAAGCCATCACTGACACAAGAATTCGCCAGCTGAGGAATAGATCTATTTCAGAGTATCTCATTAAATGGAGGAAACTACCGACTGAAGATTCCACTTGGGAAGATGAGTCTTTTATACAGAAGCATCCAAAATTACTCAATCGTTGCGGACAACACTTGTCTCAAGGGGAGGGGCATGTTAAGCCCTAATATTGGCTCATTACCCCTTAATTGGGGCATATTATATTAGTAATGTTATTTCATTTATGTCAGCTTTAGGCCATTAGTTATAATTATACCTCCTAGTCTCCTATATATACCAAGGAGACATTTTCATTTTGAATCATCTTGTACTTGGACATTTAAGTGGGGTAAAAGGAGGTTGCCCCCTCGAAGAGGCTTATTATCTGAAATTATCTCTTTTTCAAAGCATTGAGTACTTTTTCTGAGGATTTTCTATGCTATATTGATATTTGGTTCTTAACATCAATGATCCAATCAACTTCCAGTACATGGATGAGTCTACTGGATCAGAATTAGAGTCTCTCAACTCTCACCATGGGAGTTTCCATGGATTTGTAATCTTTCATCCAAAACTTCTAAAGAATATTTACAACATACTTCCCTTTCCCCCAGAAACATTTCACCATGCTTTTGTTATCATTCTAGTCCCAAATAGTAATGCATGAGACCAAGATCCTTCATATTGAATTCAGAGGATAACTCCCTCTTACACTAAATAATGAGAGGCTCTACACTTGTCGGAAACAAATAATCAATATATAATAGTTGGATCACAGGTTCATCATTCACAACCTTGTAATAAGGATATGGAGTATCATAGCTCTTGGAAAATTCAAGTCTCATCAAGTAGTTGTCAATTCGTGCATATCGAGCTCTCAGATCTTTCTTGAGTCCATACAAGGATTTCTTTAATTTGCATACATGGGTATCTCTCGTGTGTACCTCAAAACCTTGAGGTTTCTATATGTATACTTCTTCCTCAATTACTCCATTGAGAAAGGTGGTATTTACATCCATCTAATGTAAACTCCAACCCATGGATTCCATAATATATATGATGGCTTTGATAGAGTTATATTTGGAAACTTGAGAAAATGTTTCAACATAGTCCTTTCCCTCCTGCTGGGAGAACCCTCTGGCCACGAATCTTGCCTTGTATTTATCAATACTCCCATTTTGAAGTGACTATAGACTTTTCTTCATATCTAGGAACAATTTCCAATACATCTTTTTTCATGATGGATTGATATTCTTCCATCGTAGCTTCCTTTCATTATTTCTTCTTAACTGACAACTAAATATCATCAAGTGTTAAACACTTAGCTTCTTTTCTGGAGAAATCTTCTTTTGGAGTCATGTTCTTCAATATACGTTGAGGACTTCTATTATGAACATATATGGTTGCCTGATTCAGATTATTTTGAGAACGACATGAAGACATAAATATAACCGAGATATAACAATGAAATACACAAAAATATAGGAGAGAACACATAAATACAATGAAACCCAACTTCTATTACTGAATAAGATAGAAAAACACTGTAGAACACAAACTCGAAAAATGGGGTAGCTTATCTATGAAAAGAAAGAGATGTTGGCTACGCTTCATTCACAAGAAGATTTACATCACACTCCATTGCATGCTTAAAGGGCCTCCTTCACCTCAATTATATATGAGAGAGTGAGAGGAGAACAATTCCCATGATGCATGTGGGATAAATTG
>SNQJ01S0085723.1:11503-24771 GCA_010110895.2 Picea sitchensis | reverse complement strand
CGGGGTCGAGACTCATAGGTAGCATGGCGCTTCCACATATATGGCTGGCCCAAGAGAACATCACAGACATCCAGCATGGCAACATCACATAATACCTCATCCTTGAAGGGATGGATGTCATATGAAAATCGACATTGTTGGCTGACATGAAGATCTTGACCCTGGAGAAGCCACCCGATGTTGTATGGTTGTGGGTGTGGTGTTGTTGGAAAATCCAACTGCTTGACAACCTCTGCTGAGATGATGTTCTTTTGGCTTCTGCTATAAACAATAAAATGCAGTGGGGTCCCCTTCACCCACATCTGTGAATGGAAGAGTCTCTCCCCCTCCTCAAGATCCTCTTTTGGTTGGATTGTTGTAGTTGCGACAGTGGCAGTGGGTTCTGCATCAATGATCTGTCTCCTTTTATTATTTTCTGAATCAGGGTCCAAGTCGAAGTTCGACTCTTTGTCTTTGAGCTCATCCACCAATGACTGTATTGAGCGACATTCATCAGTGTTGTGCCAAGGGCTGTTGTGGAACTCACACCACTTTTCAGTGTCTTTCTTAGACTTCCTGTTACCTTTATTTTCCTACATCTGGGATTGGCTCTCTTGAGTTTAACCTTCCTTGCTTTGTCCATGCTTGTCCCACTTACTCTGCTAGTTGAATTTCTGCTCAATTTTGACTTCATATCGATAAGAAACTCCCAATGAGGATATGTCCAAGAAATCCATCTATGTTTGGATGTACCTGTGTATACCAATGTGGTACTTTAAAACTAGGTGTCGCTCGGAGTCTTTGATACCCGGTTTTGAGCACAAGGTATGAAAGATGTTGGTGTACTCTGACACTATCTGGTCTCTTTTCTGACGCAGAGTTGTCCATCTCATGTATTGGTCATCATAGTTTCTAATAGGGTAGAACTCATCCTTTAGGGAATATACAAAGGTTGCCCAAGTGGGTTCTCTCCCAAAAAGTGTAGATTCATCCACGATGTACCTCTCCCAGTAACCTTCCCACCAAGCTCTGACATGGGGAAGGGATTTAAGGAGTGCAAAGGTGATCTTTTCACCGTCAGAAATTTTTTGGACAGAGTAATAACCTTCTAGTAGATTCAACCATTTTTCTAGAGAATCTGCATCTATCTATCCTTCAAATAAGGGGATATCATAATTGACTTGTACCTTGAAGGGTGTCGCACTTGCAAAATGGTTGCTTGTTGAAGATGCATCAGTTGCTGCCATCGGTAGTCTTTGAAGGATCTGAGCAAAGGTGTCCATCATCTCGTTCCTTTTGTCACATGAGGGCTTCCTCGAGTAACTCTTGAAAGGATCTCCTACTCTGTCATCTCTCTTTTATTCCACCATGGGAGATCGCTTGGGCTAGCGAGCATGGTTGTCCTTAAGTGAAACTAGCACGAGACCCAAATCTCTATACCCTGACCTCGTTGGGGACCTGCTCTGAGAAATGACAAAGAGAAGACTGCTCTTATACCACTGATCCATATTATTTTGAAAACGACAGGAGGACAGAAATATAACTGAGATATAACAATGAAATACACAAAAATATAGGAGAGAACACAAAAATACAGTGACACCCAACTTCTATTACTGAATAAGATAGAAAAACATTGTAGAACACAAACTGGGAAAATGGGGTAGCTTATCTCTGAAAAGAAAGAGATTTTGGCTACGCTTCATTCATAAGAAGATTTACATCACACTCCATTGCATGCTTAAAGGGTCTCCTTCACCTCAATTATATTTGAGAAGATGAGAGGAGAACAATTCCCATGATGCATGTGGGATAAATTGGACTAAGTTTATAAAATTCCATAGGTATGTAAAATACTAGGACTTCCTGGGCGGTCACCCATCCCAGTACTACTATAGCCCGAGCGTGCTTAAATGTGGAGTTCTGTTGGGATCCGATGCATTAACGCTATTTTTTAGCCATGTACATAAAACCATTACATGATGTCTGTAATTAACAAATGAATATGACATTACATTCCATTCCCCATCAAAAGGGTGAATGTCATGGTTTATCAAAACCACAGGCTCAAAATGGTGATTCAGTGGAAAAGGTGGATGGCCACCGAGATTCATCTACATCACTGCCATAGTTTCTTCTCCCCATAGAACATAGATAGATTCTAGTCATTCATCATTGCCTTGATAGATTCTTCAATGGATTGGTTCTTTCTTTCTGCTACACCATTCTGCTGAGGATTGTAGGGAGTAGTGAGCTCCCTCTTAATCTCGGCCTTTCTGTAGAATTTATTGAAGTCATCTGAGGTGTACTCTCCCACTTAGTGAGGAGGTCGACATTGTTCTACACACATCTGAGTGAACGATGTCCAAAACTTCTTTTTCTTACCACGCTTCCTTTAGAATTGGTACTTGGTGAGATCACCTGTCTCACAACTTGATGGAGTCATCTGCTCCATGTTTGTAATTGTCAATCTAGCTCCTTCTCATAACTATCACCTGTGACCTACCTGGAACAAGAATAACAAGAGAAAAAAATATTTCCAATTTTTTTTTCATAAGAACATATCTATGGTAACAAGGATCATAGAATTACCAAGGTGACATTCCCGGGAACAAGAAATATCTCCTAGAGGAGATGTTAGTTCATTTTGCAAACAAGTGCAACATGCATCTATATCAATAGTACTTACATGTAACCAAGTATACCTAGTAGTAATATAACTTTTCAAATATTGTTGTCACAACTATAAGAACTATCAAACTTGATATGTGCAAATCTTAATAATTTGATTAATCAAACCTGGAACCTGGAGCCTCAACTACTTGTTCCTCTGAATGTATTGAATCCAATATCACTACTTGGACAAGGTCTCTTTTACATTCCCTACAAAACATACTCATGCTTTTGTTGGATTATATAACATGAAAAGAATATACAAGTGCATACCTTTAAAATTTGTAGCATTGTTCAACTTGTCTTCTAATCTGAAACTAGACACCATCTTGAAAAGAAGAGGTTAGAGATTGAATAAAAAAGGTTCAATGATTAGAACAAGCTAGAATCTTTGAAATTTCAACTTTGACCAAAATTTAACCTTTGACTTTGACTTTGACTTTGACTTTGACTAGTCAAACTTTGACTTTGACTTTGGCCAAAAAATCAAACTTGAAATTTTTTCTAGCTGAGAGTACTAGAGGGTGCGCTAAGATAGGGTGCACTAGAATATCCAAAAATTAGGTCCAACTCTTCACTTAAGGTTCCCAAAGAGTTTGATTCGGGTTTGTTGCAGCTGCAAAATCATAAACCCTAGTTGCAACAAAAACTGGTGCCACAATGATATTAATAAATAATTTCCATAGTACCTTCTAGTGGTTATACTATCCTTAAGGTGGTGTGGGACGATAACCTGTTAAAATATTTGATGTGCTCGTTTTACCATAGACAATATCACTATTTTCACCCAACTATAGGCACACAACCACCCTCGAGCACCATAAACGTTTCTAGATAGAATGATTATGGAAGTAGCACTAGAACCAACAAATAATCAAGAGAGTGCATCTTTCTCCAAATATATCTTACCAAACAGAAAGTCCCAAAGCCACAGAACAAGAACAATACTCAGTTGCAGCAGTTGCAGTTGCAACAACTACAGTTGCAATTTCACTTACCAAGTTACCACCAAGAAATATCACCAAGAACACCACCAAGAGATACTATAAGGTAGGGCACACAACTTAGGCTAGATGGTGCTAGAGAGAGATACCAAGAAACAATACAAATTATCCACCTTCCTATCTTCCATCTACAACTCCAAACTTGCACTATCCTTGACTGAGAGAGTGAGTGAAGTGAGTGTGTACAAATGAGCTAGATCATCTCTTATTTATAGTGGTTCTTGTCACTTTTATGGGTTGACTTTTCCTTTAAGAATCTAATACTTTAATATTAATTCTTTTACTGAGCTGACTTATCTTCTAGGGTTTCTACACATATGTTTAGGATTTCTCTTACTTTCAGAATATTCTATTCTAGCCAAAGATTATGCATGGAGGTTAATACCTCCCGTAGCTACCATAATATCAAGAATATCTACATTAGTCAGTCGATTAGTCAACATGCCTATCAGTCGAACAGTTGACCAACAGTCGAAGATAGTCAGGCAATGGATCAACCATACTAGCAATCAACTATGAAATGGATGCATGGATGGTTGGGTCGAGCATCATTGTCGATCTGACTCGATAATACATATTTGATGGAGTCAACTCTAACAACCGAAGGTTATATGTTGACAAGATATTCCCGATTCCATGGCAGTTGGTTATATATTGAGGCTATAAATAACATACCCCTTGGGTCATTATCATAAAGTGATCAAAGTGATATCATATGGAGATATCAAGGTCCAATATGCACCGTGATGTACTATTATAGTGCGCTTTTATTTTAATTTTTGTCATGGTGTCTTTAGAAACCAACTTTATCTTCGAAATTTTATTCCCTCTTCAATTATCTATAGAATTGTATGTTTGTTTTGTTATAGGTTCCACCCCTTTCCCCAACACACACTTGTACAATTCTCCTGGATTTCCCTTTTTTAACAATTTTGTAATCTTGGTCATTTTAGATGGTTTTCCTTGCATATCTTTGAGATCAATTTCCTTGACATCCCAGGAAAATCTCATGAAAAGTTCTTGAAAACTAAATTACATTGTTACCAATGGTTTTAACCATGGGACCCCTAATACCACATCCGCACCATCCATTTGGATTACAATCTTTGGACTATACAAGAAATAATCCCACATAGTGAGGTTAATAGTATGGTACTTTCCTGAACGATATATGGTACCTCCACCCATAATTATTACTTGAAGCTCGGGTGCTAGATATATAAATCAATTGTGAAGTTTGTATTATTTGTAGTTAATGAATTTATATGTACTACCAAGATCAATCAACATTTTTACTTATTTTTTTCTTGATATATTCTTCTATCTTGAGAGTTTGAGGAGTGCTAATGTCGATCGAAGGATGAAAAAATATGGTTGGACTAGTCCCTTCCAATTTTATATCTTGAGAATGTTCCAACTTGTGTTCTTCTTCCTCTTCACAATATATGGATAATAATTTCTTCTCACCACATTATGCCGCTTACTCTACTTGTTGTCACAATTAAAACATAGTCCCTTTTCTTTTATTTCGTCCAATATTTGCTAAGGTGTCAACCTTGTGGGTTGAGTGAGGGTAGAAGTGTGAACATTTCAATATCTATAGGTGTTAGTGATGATCCTTATCTAAGGATTTAGGCTCTAAGAGATGTGGTTCATATTGAATTATCTCCTTTAAAGTGTCAATAAAGAGATCCAATTCTTTGGAATGTCCTTCACTCTAAGACTCAACTTTTGAAAGTGTTGAATGTGTTATGTAGCCGAACCTCATAATTTTCTATCAATCCATTCATAAAAATGGAATAAGAAACACTAGATTCCTCTTTGCAATCATAAGGCTATATATACCACACAAATTGATAACATTCTAAATATAAGCATGCAATAGTCACCTTTTGTAGAGTTGACACTTGGTGTAGAAAAAATAATTGTTTCACCTGGAATATCCATCTGATGGAATCATTACCATCAAACATCCTCATATCAATATTGGTAATGAAGTAGTTCCTAAGTTTCTAATTGAAATTGTGATGGTGTGGATCTTAGAGTGACGGCTAATCATGTTCCTAGGAATCAATCCTCTTGTTCTCCAAATGTGTTAAAATTTCCTCCATATGTGATTGGGACTTGATTCTCTTATTCTTGTTATCCTCTTCTTGGGGAGGACAATTTAGATAAGGAGGGTTTTTAGCTACTTAATAAGGCCCCCTTAATGTCTTTGAGATAATGTAATTTGTTGGCTATTTCATTGAGATAATATTTTCTTTCCATATCTTTGAGATCATCTTTAGTAGACATGTTTTTTAGATCGTCTTTGATAATGTTTTTAAGATAATATTTAAAACTTTGGAACTATATTTTACCTACCATATTTAGGATGTTAACCTTCTTACAATTCTATATTCAAGGCCCTATATTCTCTCTACAAACTTGGACATCTTAAACTTTACCTCTTAATTCTCTTCTTGCGTTAAGAATGATCCTTTAGAAACCTTTACAAGAGTCACAATTGGCTTATTATGTCTAAACATGATAGGATTAGGGTTTTGGAGACTATTTTGATAGCCAAAATTCAACCTATTATAACTTATTAAATTATAATATTGTATTGATGAAATTTTTATAGGATGTTCTTTGACATGCCCTCTGTAGGCTCCTAATGATCCCATGCAATTTGGACCTTTGAAGAGAAATTTGAGGTACAATTACCATAACTAATTGTATTTCCATATTTCAAGAGAGAAAAATTCTTTGGGATGCCACTTTGCCAATATTTCCCACACATGTATTATGAATTGTCAAATTATGAAGAAGAAAATCATGAACTTGAAAATTCAATTAACAGCTTGAAGGAGAAGTTAGGAGATTATGAGAAATTAAAAGAAGAATTGGATCACACAAGAAAATAGTTGATGTTGACAACAGAAAAATTGAAGAATTTTGAAAAAAGTATTGAAAAGATGGATGCAATTCTTAGCAATCAACAGTCACCAGATGAAAAATAGGAATTGGATACAATAATTGTTTGAAGACAACAGAGAAAGATAAATCAAGAAAGGAAGATGAAGGAAATTATAGAAGCTATGCAAATTCCTTAAGAAGTGGAATCATCAATCAAGAAGAGATTGAAGAACAACATAAACATGACAGAAGATAAGAATTCAGAAGGGGTGAAACATTAAGAAAGTATTTTCCTACCAGGTATGAGAACAATCAAGAAGGAGTTGAAGAACAATAGGAATATAACACCTCTGACTGGAAAAAAAGACCAAAATTTAGAAGGTGTGAAGCACCAAGAAGGTCACTCCCTATTAGGTATGAGAATATATTTCTTGGTCATTGTTATACTTGTATAAACTTTGGACATAAATAAATTCACTGAAAAATCAATGTAAGAAACAACTATGTGAGAAACATAAGTGATTATGGATATCCAAGGAACAATCATGTAAACAGTAGACCTAGAAATGCTTATGGATATGTCAACATAAATTGCAATCCATTTGATCCACTGATGGATCAAACTATTATATGCTACAAATGCAGTAATCTTGGTCACAAAGCACGAGATTTCACAATTATGAAAGAAGATTCTCCTATCATAAAACCAACTACAGTGTGGAGAAGGAAAGAGAATCCATACCGAGAAGGATTTCGAATAGCATTGATCAATGAAGAAGAAGATGAATGGTACATAGATAGTGGGTGCTCAACAAACATGATTAGGGACCAAAACAAATTCATCAGCTTAAATAAAAAGGGTGGCAGTGTTGCATTTGGAGATGACTCCTCTGTCAAAATACTTGGAAAAGGTGTAGTAAATCTTGGAAGTGAAAATGTAAAAGCCAAAAATGTCCTACTGGTTGAAGATCTAAAGCATAATCTCCTCATTTTTTGCAAAATATGTGATCAAGGATATACTCTTACGTTTGATTCCCGAAAATGTGAAATTAGAGAAAAATACTCAGGAAAATTGGTTGCAACAACTAAAAGAAGACCAAATAACATATACATCCTAGAAAAAGAAAACAGAAAGAAAGTTGAAGTCACACAAAAAATCTCCAAGGACCATAGAAAAGAAAGAAAGGATAAGAAGACAGAAAATAAAGAAGAAGTACTATTGAGTTCCATATGTTTAGGGGGAGCAACGCCAAAGAAAAGAGTCACCCTTTTCCATTGATGTCAAAGGGGGAGAGAAAATCATGATCATGATCATAGGGGGAGAGTTGTTGTAATTTGGTTGTCATTGATGTCAACCCTAGAAGAAGCAGTCAAGTGAAGAAGCCTATAGATGTCGAAGATCAATATTGCAAGATGAAGATTGTTGAAAGCATTATTTGTGGTCAATTTGGATACCCTATCTTTGAGGGAATTTTTACCCCACATAAATAAATAAAATGGAATCACAAGTTACATGGTTGGAAATATTATTCCAAGACCTTTCCAAGGGTATATGGAAGTCCCTCTAACTCCCTAGGAATGAGGATATATGATTTTTTCCGTTTAACAACCCAACCAAAAAATTAAGGATAGTTCAGTGAGGTCGGCCCAAAAAACAAAAAATAGGGATAGAACTACTATAAATTCAGGATGGATTTTCACATTTTTTGAGTATCCAAGTTTGTGATCTCTTAGCACAATTTTGGTGGTGAAGGAACTGGGAGAACAAGGAGCTCTTATGAAGGATATTTTCTAGTCTTATGGTGATGTTTTGATCATTTCTATGGGTTCGATATAGTATGGAAGGTTGATTCTTTTCACAAGGTTTTATGTGGTTGTTGGAGATTATGTGTGGACCCATGTGGACCTAGGTTATCTAATTTGACCCAATTTCTAAGTGAACCCATTTTGATGATGATGATTTATCAATGATAGTGACAAAGACAATGACATTGATAGTGACAATGACAGCCTATGTGGACCTAGTTTCTAAGTGTACCTAGTGTGATGATTATGATGTATCAATGGAAATGACAAAAACATGTTGATTCTATCATTTATGTTTAAGGGAGGAAGGAATGGGAAAGAAAAAGGGGGTTGGAGCCTCCTTCCAATTGGATCTGAAGAATCTAGGGAGTTGTAGCTTCCTTAAGGTTGGATCCTGTAAATTAGGGGGTTAAAGTCTCCTTCCAGTTGGATCTGGAGAATCTAGGGAGTTGTATCTTCCTTCAGGTTGGAGCCTCCTTCCAGTTGGAGTTGGAGAACTTGGAATTTGTAGCTTCCTTTGAATGAAATATTTATTATATAAGAAAAACATTTAGTGTATTTCCACTTATATCTATTGTGTGTTGTGTATTTCTTCTTCAGATCTTCATTGGCTATATTATATGATTGGAAAGTAAAGTTGTGAAAAGTGATAAATTATATATACTTGATACTAATTCACCGCCCCCCCCGTCTCAGTATCAACAATTTGGACCTAGAACAATATGGTCCATCGTATTTTCAATTCCACTAGTGGAATTCATTTTGGATCTTGAAAAACTTCCTATATGATTATTTTACCAAAACCACCCATTTAAGCCTAGTTTGAGGACTAGACAAAAAAATTTACTTAGATGGTGTGTAACTTCAAAAATATAGAAAAACAAATTCTTAAATTTCACCGATGTGCTTCACTATGTCTACCATCCACCTTGAAATTTTCACTAGTTGAAAATAATCCAAACAAAATTAGAGAAATTTTTTTAATATGGCCCATTTGAAGGAGTCAAACCAAGGGTCTTTCACTATAATACCAAATGTTATCAACCTAATACCCCAAACAACATAAAAATCAAAATAATAAGTAATGGCATGCCTTGAGAATAATAAAGAGTAAATGAATAATAATGCCACTTTGAGGGGGAAACCTCTTTTACTCCTTATGTTTAAAATAACTCTTAGTCATCCATAAAACTAGATTTACATTCTATATATATGAGACAAAGGGTACAATTAAAAATAGTGAAGCTATCCTAACCAATAATAATATAACGATAACAATGAAATGCCCCAAGGCCTTGGAGATTAACATATCTTCTCATCAAACTGGCCTTCAAGATCTTCCTTCGTGAGCTTCTCTATCATTTTGTTATCATCTCCAATTTTCATTGTGAAGTCCCAACAATAACACCATGTGTTGGCTTTTGTTAGCAAAATAGGGTTCATAGGGTTTCCCAACAGAGGGGTTGTGGTCTAAAACTGACATTTCAATCCCTAAGAACAAAGAAGATTTCACTTGAGGTGCATTTCCTATTGGTGGGAATTTGTCACAAGGGTGAGAAAAAACCATTACTTGATCATTGTGAATCAATCAACATACAAAAGGCAAATGAGACTAGAATTACGAACCCTAATAATATTCATGCAAATTAAACCCTAACTCATGTGAAATATAATATCCAACTGCGTGAAACAAACATCATTCAACATGAATAAGGAAATAAGAAACACGAACATTTTATTAATCCAATGGAATGGAAAAGTAAATCAACATATCATACAGTGGTTTAATGAAGCCAAATGGGCTCCAAAGCCCCTCCTTGGGATGGATCCTTTTCTTCCTTAGTGTGCTCCAACTCCAACCTTAGGTAGAATAGAAGGTAAGAAACTAGAATGATGAGTCAAGATAATATGGCTCTCAAAACTATAGTGGCATTCCAACAATATAATCTTACTTGGATGGAATGATGTGAATGGGTGACCTCAATAGCTTTATTTATAGGTGTATGGTGGATAACCCTATCGACATAGTCTTCCATTTAGAAATTAAAGATGACTATATCAATATTTAATAATAGTAATTAGGGTTTGATGAGGTCCACACATAACTAATATGTTGTTTCGAAGGCATGCATGCGTTGTTTAGGCCAACAAATAGTTAAAAAAACAATGTTTTTAGGGAAATGCACTTTCTATGCTCTTTTTTACACTGAGTGTGCACATTTTTTGGGTAATTATCTACATTTGCCACTTTTGGTCAAACTCAAGGATTGACTTGGATGATTCCAACAAGATTAAGGTCATGTGGTGATGAAATGGAGTGGGGGATGAGGGTTATGCATGAAAAATTGATAAATTTGGGTAAAGGCACTCAAAATGGCACAAGTAAGCAATTTTTTGGTGATAACATTGCCAAGACTTAAGATTTATGGGAGGATGCTAACTAGTTACAATCGTAACCATCTCTAACTTCGTTCCCTAATAAACAAACTACCTATTCATTACATTTACCATTAGGCTTATATTATACCATTCATTAGATTATATCATAGATGCAATGATCCATTACAGTAAATCAATAGAAATAATTATAGAATAATACACCACAATCAAGATGTTATTATATCATAGATGCAATGATCCATTACAGTAAATCAATAGAAATAATTATAGAATAATACACCACAATCAAGAAAACATCATCAACACATTGAATAAATTTGGGGGAGGGGGTCATTCCATTCATGTTCAACATACGTGTAATCATCATTTCACAACTCTTATACTTTCCACTTCAACCTATATTATTCTACTTTTTCCAACCACTTCTAAGTTTAGATGGCATAGTATGGTTCCCACTATTTGCAAAGTCAACACCAACATGTTGTTGACCCTACAACATGCCCATATGCATATATGGGGCCTTTTTATTTTTTTCTTAGAAGCTTAGTCTCCTTTTCTATTTCCATATTCTACTTCTTCCTCCCAGAGATCCTAGCTCTCTTTTGTGTCAATAGAAACAAGTGCCAAGACACTCACGCTGGTATAAGTTATCACATCATAGTTGAGTATTTACCGTTGCATTTATATAATTCACACCACATAATTCAAAGGGCTTAGAATTTTAAGTTGCCCCTGTTAGCTTCATTATTATTTCCTTTATGATCCAAGGTATTAGGTGATTGAATAATATTCCTACGGTTAGACCATCATTCTTTCTAGCTCAAAACCTTCATCTTATCAATCAATTTTTTTATTGGAAGGAGCACTACCTAACCTTTTTTCTAGAATGAGGTTGACAATTGTTTCATACTAAGTTCCAATAATTCCCTTACATTCCACTGGAAAAAAACCTCCAAGCTATGACTGATGTGATTCCCCATCCTAATTTATATTGGAAGGAGCACTACCTAACCTTTTTTCCAGAATGAGGGTGACCATAATTTTGTACTAATTTTCAACAATTCCCTTACATTCCACTCGAAATAAAACCTCCAAGCTATGGCTGGTGTGATTACCCCATCCTAATCTAACTCCTATGTGACTTAGGACCACCCTAAGTAAACATGAGTGGAGTGATTATTACCCCATCCTAGTCTAACTCCTATGTGACTTAGGACCACCCTAAGTAGACATGAGTGGAGTTTGTACTACACACTCATTTTCATATTTTCATGATGGACAAAAGGCAAAATGTGGCCCCACTTGCACTCACTAAGGATGATAGTAATATCACGCCTCCCCTATGTGAAAGCAAAGTCATTTTGGATTTCCCTTTCTGATTTCGAGAGGAATGTAACTTATAGCAAGTGGAAATATTCCTTTAATGATAGCAAATAGTAGTAGTATTGTCATCATCCAAAGTCAATTGATGGATAGTTAGGGTATTTCACATTTCCTTTTGCAAGTGCTAGGGTGGGGTTGCTCATATAGAAACTAATATGAGTTTGAAGTTTTAGATTGCAGCTACCTTTACACGTGTAAAAGTTTTTTATATGTTAAGTAGACCTTTACAAGTGTGAAGGGAAGTTATGGTAAATTAATAAAGCCTCACCCATCCACGTGCGAAGAAAGAAGTGCGCCTCGCATTCATTATTGTGATCGCGAAGGGATCCCTCCCATTTCTCATGGCGAGTGTAAGAGGTGACCTCCCCTTGGCGATATAAAATAATTTGAATATCACTAACAATAATGAGTGAGGGAATATATGCATATTAATTTTTATAGTTAAAAATAAATGCTATTTTTAAATACATGTTGTGTTTGATTTCTTGTATATTCTGATATTTAATTATAAAATGAAATACTATTTTTAAAAATATATGCTGTGTTTATTTATGGTCAGGTAACACTTTATAACATATTTATAAAATATTTAGATTCTTGATATGAATGTTCACCTTCACGTGTTGTAATGATTAAAATTCTGAATCCATTATTCTATTAAATAGATAATTCTCTGCCGGGAATACTACTTCTCAGCGGTTTTGAACGAGCATAGTAGATCTCTGCGGTTTTGAAATTATATTTCTGCAGTTTAGAACGGGAATAATACCCCTCTTTTTTTTTATTTTTAAGATTATATATCTAGGGTTTTCAACGCAAATAATATTTTAATTTCTAAGATTATATATCTAAGGTTTTGAACAAGAATAATACTTATTTGTTTATTTATTTTTTAGGAGATATTTTATTTCTAAGATTATATGTTTAGGGTTTTGAACGAGAATAATCTCTGTAGTTTTTACCTTTTTTACCCAGAATAATCTCTGTAGTTTCTCTCGACTTCTCTGTGGTCTTCAGAAATTATTTTTTGGCTTCTTCAAAGGGTTGAGCATTTGGACATCTGAAATGAGGTGAGTCACTTTTTACTTTGATTCAATTTTAATTTTACATAAAGAGATTTAAATA
>SNQJ01S0085722.1:2910-31843 GCA_010110895.2 Picea sitchensis | reverse complement strand
GGTTAGAAGTGGGTTAGCCCTAAAATAAGGAAAGTGAGTTAAGATGGTTAGAAGGTAATTTAAATAATAAAGTGAAGTGATGAGTGTACTATAAGTCAAAGTGGATACAATATAAATTATTTAAATATTAAAGTTAATGGAGAAATTACTAAGTGGACAAGTGGTTAGAAGTGGATTAGCCCTAAAATAAGGAAAGTGGGATAAGATGGTTATAAGGTATCCCCTTGAGGAAGCTACATGAAAGTATAAATAAGAGGCAAGGGTCTCTCATTTTTAATCACACTTGAGAATATTGAATATCTACAAGTGACCAAGGTAACCAAAGGACATCTAAGACGAATTTCAGAGGGAAGGTGAAGTAAAGAAGGCTGAAATTCAAGCGAGGATAAATTCTTTTGATGATGCTTTCGAAGGTATATTATTTACAGGTCATCTCACCATTTTCACAATAATTTTTTTTATAGAATGGTTTAGACCATGAAATTGGGAGGAATTTTAAGAAACATATCCAAGTAGCTGTGATAAATTTTTTAGCTTGTGGGTCGTTGTATTTTTGGAGTTACACTCTGTGGAAAATGAAGTTTGTGGCTAGTCTTGAAACTAGTCTAAAACATGTGTTTCGGGTAAAAACGTCATAACTTCTTCATAACAGATCCAAATTCAGTAAGATAAAATGTATTGGTTACAGTACAATATTTAGTATTCTGTGTACCATTTTCATATCCACACAAAAAATATTCCACGTGGGGCACGCTCTACAAGTTCGATCTCTAGAATAAGCCAGAATTCAAGAAGGTATGCCAGGTTCCAAGTAGTGAAATTTGGAGGAATTGCATAAAAGACACTGAAGAATATTGTGTACCATTTTTGTATCTTTATTCAATACAAGTACATATTTATTATTATTGCAAGTTAGGTTTGTTTACTAATCCAAAATTAGTCATGTGAGACTAAAATAAAGTTTGATGAAAATGATAGTCTCTTGTTGTTAAAGTTAAGGAAGGTTTGCAAGTATGTGATCATATACACCAGGTTTGTTACAGGGTTACAAATCATATTTGGATGATACAATTGATGAGGGAATTTTGGTTGAGGTATGTTACAGATAGAGGTTGTATAACAGTGAGGTTGTGACACATGGTTTGATGTAATGGTTTATTGAGGTACATGTTGGGTACATGGTTGCGACAAGTAGTTGATGAGTCAGCACATACATGAGGTGTATAGTTGATGATATTGGTACATCTTGATGAGTCATAGTTGATGAGTAGTTGATGCATGATTGGTACATAATTGGTACATGGTTGGAGGCACTTGCTAGTAGTATTGTTGACACATGGTTTATGGATGATGTAGCATACTTGTCTTGGTATATTATTAGAAGCACATATTTATCTTGGTGATGATTATGAGTTGTTGTGTTATGCTTGGTTGATTCACATCTTGGTGATATTGTGTATATGGTTGAGAGTTGTCTTGGTGATTGATCTTGGTGAGTAGATATGATTTGGTTGATAACATTGATGAGACATGTTGTTGTGATAGGTTGTTTGGACATGTTATTGTGATAGGTTATTTGTAAAGGTTTGTTGCATGGTTGGTGCATTTGTTTATGGTACATGTTGGCACAGGTTATTGACATAGGTTGTTTGGTGCAGGTTGATTGGTACATGTTTACAACAATATATATCACAGTAATAGTATGACAATGGTTCCATCATTCTACTTATATTTCAGGGAGGTTGGATGGGGAAAGGACATGTGGTTGCAGCCACCTTTTGGTTGTATCCGTAGAACATAGGGGGTTGTAGCCTCCTTCTGGTTGTAGCCAGAGAATTGGGGAGTTGGAGCTTTTCTTAAGTTGTAGCCTGAGAAACTAGGGGGTTATAACCTCCTTCTGGTTGTAGCCAGAGAATTGGGGAGTTGGAGCTTCCCTTAGGTTGTAGCCTGAGAAACTAGGGGGTTATAGCCTCCTTCTGGTTGTATATAGAGAATTGGGGAGTTGGAGATTCCTTCAGGTTGTAGACCGATACACTAGGGGGTTGGATCCTCCTTCTAGTTGCAGCTAGAAAACAAAGGAAGTTGGTGCTTCCAATGAATTTAATTCTTAAAGACATATAAGAAAAAACATTTTGTGGTTTTCTCCCACTTTGGGTTTCCACGTAAAAACACTCATGTACAAATGTATGTGTATGATTTCTCATTTGTTCATTGTTTATTTACTCTGCAACTATTGGATGATAATGCTACATTTATATAACACTTGCATTTTGTGGTTAAAAATATTATTTCTCTATTACTGATTCAGCCCCCCTCTCAATAATCTAACAATTGGAATCAATGCCGGTTCATTCAGGAAATAGTTTAACCACTGGAAGGAGATCATGGATTATTCTAGGAATGGAGTACCACTATTTAATGGTCATAATGGTTTAAAGAATGAGTTATGGAGTGGAAGGATGGAAGTATTTTTTTAGGAACAAGGGTATTATATTTGGCTATCAGTCGTTACAGGATATGATAGTTCAAAAAGGGCAAAGACTACAGCCAAGAAGGAATTGAAGAAGAATACAAAAATAGCAATGGATTTCATCTGGGAAGGATTACCTAATCTGGTAAGAGAAAAGGTTGGTAAATGTTCATCAACCAAAGAACTTTCATATAAGTTCCATGACATATATTCTTCACCCATCGCATATTCAAATAATTCCAAAGAAGATGCAGGTATAAATCAAGAAGAAATATGTTCACCATGTCAAACGGATTCAGAAGATGAAAAGTACATAATCAAAAGAGGTATGATGTTTTTATTTAATTGTGAAAAATGTGAACATATTGAAATAGAATGCCATGAAGGAAATGAGACAGAAAAACTAATTGAAAAGGAAGACAATTATGAAGAAGAATTGATTATTGCTTTAGATGAACTAAGAAAAGAAAGAGAATAAAACAAGTCACTCAAGAAAGGGTCGATGAAACAAAAGGAACGTGTTTACATTTTTGAAGAATCCCAACAGGTCATCGAGAACTTAAGAACTCAACTAGAAGAAGCCAGAAAGATCGAATAAAATCTTGAATATCAAAATAAGTATTTGGAAGCCAACATAGTAGCACATAAGGAAGACGTGGAAATGAGAGTGAAGATATTGACATATCACCTTAAGGAAATAAATAACGATCTAAACCAACTTGAGGCAGAGTTTGGTCAAGAAGAGAAAGGACTTGAAGAATAAATAATCACATTAAAAATCCAGCTTGAAGAAGCAAAAAGAACAGAAGAATTCATGAAGTCTCATATAATGAAGAAAGAAGAAGAGGTTGAGAAGATTGAAAAAGAAGTTTTCACATTGAGAAGTAAAATTGTCAAGCTCAACAAGAACGTTGAAGAGACAGAAATATCCACATCAGTTAAAGAGAATGAAGAGAATCACTCTAGGTTGCTAGAAAAGAAGAATGAAGAAAATAGAAAGAGGTATGCATAAGTACTCAAAGGAAGGAATCATGGTCAACCAAAATCTAAGAAAACTATTGAAGATACATCTTCAAGAATACCATCCATGTTCAAGCCACAAAGAATATTCAATCATGATCATGATCAATCAAGGTAGAATTTCAGAAGGACTACACCACAAAGATCATTCACTCCTAGGTATGCAAATTTATTTTATGGTCATTGTTTTTATTGTACTAATTTTGGACATAAGGTTGCATATTGCAAGGATTATAAAAAAAATGTTCAAGGAAGAAATGCCTATGTGTCCCCACGTAACATTGAATGTTACAAATGTCATAACTATGGAAACATAGCCAGTGATTGTAGAAGCATGATCAATACTTCCATGAAATATAACATTGATATCAGATATAAGAAAGTATGGATAAAAAGACACGAAGAACAGGTGAACAAAGACCAGGTCCCAAAGATCGCAAGATTGACAATAAAATGAGATGAAGAAAATTCTACAGAGAAAAAGAAAGATGTTAGATACATAAAGGTTTGGAAAATAACTGAAAGAAAAGAAGGACATGTAAATAAGGAACAAGTTCAAGAGATTGTACTTTCAGGCATTGTAGTGAAATATGAATCCACAGATAGAAAGAAAGAAGTCAGAGCTCATAGAGATGATGAATTTACTAATGAAGATGATAATGAATACACTTTAGAGAAGGATTTTTTCTAAGCCATCCGACTTAGAAACTCCCAGATAATATGAATAATAGACAAGGGGAGTCTATGCCATAGCTGAGACATACCAGAGAACCATCCTTCGAGCAACTTGCATAATTTGAGTAGACAAATTCATTGCATTCAATTATAAGAAGTACAATATGATAGATTAATCAGTTGTAGTATTACTTCATGATAGTATAGTGACATATGAGTCAAAATTATGGACAATTGTGTAGCAGATTCTTGAATAGTATGGACAGATATGGATGTGAAATCAACTTTTCTAAATGGGGAACTTGAAGAAGAAGTCTACATTGAACAAATGATTCCTAGAGCATGGTACTCTAGACTGGATAAATATCTACAATAGGCAGGGTTCAAAAAATGAAGTGCATACAACAACCTCTACATCAAGGTAACTCAAGATGGTATTTTATTAATTGAAGTTTATATTGATGATATTATTTTTGGAAGTATTGATGACAGGTTAAGCTAGAAATTTGCAAAGGATATGTAGAATGAATTTGAAATGTCATTACTTGGAGAAATATCCTTCTTTCTGGGTCTTCAGATACGTCAAAGCAACCAAGGAATTTTTATTTCTCAAAATAAGTATATCAAAGAAATGATAAAGATGTTCAGAATGGAAGATTGCAAACCCGTTACGACTCCTATGCAAACCAGTTGCAAGTTGAGAAAATATGATGATTAAAAGTCTAAAAACCAAAGGAAATAAAGGTCAATGATTGGTAGCTTACTATATGTGACATCATCTGGACCATATGTAATGCAGAAAGTTGGAAAGGTGACACAATTTCAAGAAACACCAAAGGAATCACATGTATTAGCAGTGAAGAGGATTTTCAAATAATATCTCAAAGGAACATAAGAGTTTGGATTATGGTATCCAAAAGGAAAGGATCTATCACTTATTAGCTAAATAGATGCAAATTGGGTAGGTTGCATTGATGAACGACGAAGCAATAGTGGAGAAACATTCTACTTGGATATACAGGTTGAGTATGATGAGCCCATTCCAATCTATTGTTGTAATACAAGTGCCATCAGTATCTCAAAGAACCCAGTGATGCACTCCAAGACGAAGCACATTACAATAAAGTATCACTTTCTACGGGAATAGGTTGTAGAGAAGAGCATCAGAGTTGAATATGTGGGCACAAAAGAACAAGTGGAAAACATCTTTACAAAATTGCTTCCAAGGGAAGACTTTGAGTATTTTTTCTAGAGACTCAGAGTAATTTCTACTCCAAAATGAATGATTTTGAATGCTTATTTTATATGTCTTATATTTACACGAGGAAGCACCATAAAGAGGACAATTCAAGTTGGGGGATCAATTTCAGGAAGAGTTCAGTCAGGGGGGGGTATCCCCAAGGAAAATTCAGTTAGGGGGAGCATCCCTGGATGGAAAGATACATTTGCCATTGATGAAAAAGGGGGAGAGATTTATCAGATGTAAGGGTAAATGCTTGGATAAAGAGAATAAAGGCATGGTTCCAGGGGGAGCGATGGTCACAGGGGAAGCATGAGTGATATGACATCAGTATTGCATCAGAGTGTTGCCATCAATGCCAAAGGAAGAAATTGTTGATTATTTGGGTTGGTTGTCATTGATGTCAATCCTTGAAGAAAGTCTGGTAGTAAATTCTAGTAGCACAAAGGCTTGGGTAATGTACCCAAGTTTGTTTGATGTATAATGGTACGTGTTTTAATATATTTGAAGGTAATAATATTCTATATGGATAGTACATGTCATTCCATTTTTTTTGGTATGTGGAACATCACATAACTCCTCACGGTTAGAGAGTTATGGCCATGTGAAGTTGGAGAACCCTCATGAGTCATCTAGAAGCCCCAAAAGGTCAAAGTAGTCAAAGTGGTTGAAAATAATAAATTATTTAAATAATAAAGTGAAGTGATGAGTGTACTATAAGTCAGAGTGGATACAAAATAAATTATTTAAATTATAAAGTTAATGGAGAAATTACTAAGTGGACAAGTGGTTAGAAGTGGGTTAGCCCTAAAATAAGGAAAGTGGGTTAAGATGGTTAGAAGGTAATTTAAATAATAAAGTGAAGTGATGAGTGTAATATAAGTCAAATTGGATACAAAAGAAATTATTTAAATAATAAAGTTAATGGATAAATTACTAAGTGGACAAATGGTTAGAAGTGGGTTAGACCTAAAATAAGGAAAGTGGGTTAAGTTGGTTAGAAGGTAACCCCTTGAGGAAGCTACATGAAAGTATAAATAAGAGGAAAGAGTCTCTCATTTATAATAATACTTGAGAATATTGAAAATATACAAGTGACTGAGGTAACCAAATGATATCTAAGACGAATTTCAGAGGGAAGGTGAAGTAAAGAAGGCCGAAATTCATGGGAGGATAAATTCTTTTGATGATGCTTTCTAAAGTATGTTATTTACAGGTCATCTCACCATTTTCACAATAATTTTTTTTATAGAATTATCCAGACCGTGAAATTGGGAGGCCGTTAAGGAAACATACCCAAGTAGTTGTGATAAAATTTTTAGCTTGTGGGTTGTTGTATTTTTGGAGTTACACTCTGTGGAAAATAGGGACAGTGGCTAGTCCTGAAACTAGTCTAAAACGAGTGTTTTGGGTAAAAATGTCATAACTTCTTCATAACAGATCCAAATTTAGTAATACAAAATGTATTGGTTATAATATAGTCTGTATTATTATGTGTACCATTTTCAGATCCATTCAACAAATATTCTGTGCGAGGCATGCTCTACAAGTTCACTCTCTAGAATAAGCCGAAATTCAACAAGGTATGCCATTTTTTCTATAACTCCTTTTCCGAGAGGTTCCAAGTAGTGAAATATGGAGAAATTGCACAAAAGAAACTGAAGAATATTGTGTACCATTTTTATATATTTATTCATTACAGGTACATAGTTATGATTATTGCAAGTTAGGGTTGTTGACTAATCTAAAATTAGTCATGTGGGACAAAAGTAAAGTTTGATGAAAAGTCTAGTCTATTGTTGTTAAGATTAAGGAAGGTTTGGAGGTATGTGATCATATAAACTAGGTCTGTTATAGGGTTACAGATGATATTTGGATGATAAAATTGATGAAGGCCTTTTGGTTGAGGTATTTTACAGATAAAGGTTGTATAACAGTGAGGTTGTGGCACATGGTTTGATGTAATGGTTTATTGAGGTACATGTTGGATACATGGTTGATACAAGTAGTTGATGAGTTGGCACATACATGAGGTGTATAGTTGATGATATTGGTACATCTTGATGAGTCATAGTTGATGACTAGTCGATGCATGATTGGTACATACTTGGTACATGGTTGGAGGCACTTGTTAGTAGTATTGTTGACACATGGTTTATGGATAATGTAGAATACTTGTCTTGGTATATTATTAGAAGCACATATTGATCTTGGTGATGATTATGAGTTTTTGTGTTATGCTTGGTTGATGCACATCTTGGTGATATTGTGCATATGGTTGAGAGTTGTCTTGGTGATTGATCTTGGTGAGTAGATCTGATTTGGTTGATAAGATTGATGAGACAGGCTGTTTGGACAATTTATTGTGACAGGTTATTTGTATAGTTTTGGTGCATGGTTGATGCATTTATTTATGGTACAGGTTGAGGTATGGTACATGTTGGCACACGTAATTGATATAAGTTTTTACATGTTTTTTGGTGAAGGTTGATTGGTATAGGTTTACAGTAGTATAAATCACAGTAATAATGTGACAGTGGTTCCATCATTCTACTTATATTTCAGGGAGGTTGGACAGGGAAAGGACATGTGGTTCTAGCCACCTTCCAGTTGTAGCTAGAGAACATAGGGGGTTGTAGCCTTCTTCTGGTTGTAGCCATAGAATTGGGGAGTTGGATTTTCCCTTAGGTTGTAGCATGAGAAAATAGGGGGTTGTAGCCTAATTCTAGTTGTAGCCAAATAATTGGGGAGTTGGAGCTTCCTTCAGGTTGTAGCCTGAGAAACTAGGGGGTTAGATCCTCCTTCTCGTTGTAGCTGGAAAAAAAAGGAAGTTGGTGCTTCCAATGAGTATAATTCTTAAAGACATATAACACAAATTATTCAATGGTTTTCTCCCACTTTGGGTTTCCACGTAAAAACATTGGTGTACTGTGTATGTGTATGATTGCTCATTTGTTCATTGTTTATTTACTTTGCAAATATTGGATAATAATGCTACATTGATATATCGCTTGCATTTTGTGGTTAAAAGGGATTATTGCACTATTATTGATTCAACCCCCCTCTCAGTAATCCAACAGGCACAACAGGGCTGACCTCAATAAATCAGAATATAATTAATAATTACAATATTAATTATCTTTTATTTTATGGTGGGGTCAACCTGTACCCTTTACATCAAAATTAGGGTTACAGGTAAATCTTACTTGTAGACAATATAGCAAGTGATCTCACACACCAACTAGTGCTCATCCACTAGGGGCATATCCACCTATGCTCAGCCACAGGGACGTCCTACTCAACGGATCTCTATCTCACTGAGTCTCACAGGAGAATCATCTAGAAACAAGGGATATTACAAACCCACTAGTGCTCAGCCACTAGGGGCACGCCCACCTATTCTCAGCCAGATGGATGTACTACTCAAAAGATCTCTATCTCACTGAGTCTCATGGGAGAATCATCTGGAGTAACACATCATCTCAACTCTCTACATAGAGGAGAATGATACACCTTCACCCCTCACAGGGGTACACATCGTTTCATCTCAAATGACACACCCATATCATGGGAATTATCACCCCACACAGGGGCACACAACATTCCATATTAGCCTCAGAGAGGAATAACACACTCATCTCATGGAAATACCCAACCCATGGGCTCTCTCATAGGACGACTCACCCAGTCTGTGTTCTGGAGGATGTCTCACGAAGATGTAATAATCAAAACTCCCTCTCAGCTAATGAGGAATTCTCCACTAGGCCAAGTCTCTCACATAAGTACTCGAACATCGTCTTGGAAAGCGGTTTGGTGAAGATATCTGCAATATGCTCATGTGTAGGAAGGTACTGTACGTGTACTTATTTCCTCTTCACCATGTATTTTTTATAATGATATTTTATCTCAATGTGTTTCGGTAAATCATGAAAAATAGGGTTCTCAGAGAGCTTCACACAACTTCGTTTATCACAATTAATAATGGTAGGATCCTGTTGACGGGAAAATTTGACATGCCATCAACTGGAAGAATAGATCTAGTCTGGGGTTTTCTAAATAACCCAAGCCATTTGGTGTAACCTATTCTGACGGGTTTAATGGCTCCGTTAGCCAAATAGGGTCCTAAAGATAGAAATTAAAAATACCCTAACTAAAGAAAAGATTCTAACAATCGACACAATAATTACAAATATTTATCTAAGAGTGTGAATATACAAATGATTACGAACGGTTTATATACAGTTTACAAGATTTGCATGAAATCTTGCGAAAATCATTGTTTGATAAAGTTTCTGAATCAAATATGAACAACACTTCTTTTTGGATTTTTTTTAAAGATATTGAACAAATAAATAATAAATGAATATGATTGAAACAGTGACACAAAAACAATCAAATCTAATTAATGTAATCATTGTTTCATTCATAAACAACTTAACTAAATAACACACATAATAACCTGTAGCTGATCAATGAATCTGGTATTATCTTTTTGTGGTGTATGAGCTCTTGCCTGTACTGTTGCTAAGGGAAACTTATAATAGAACAATACTAGCACTTCCAGAATACATTCAAATAAGTATTTTATATTGGAGTAAATTAATAACAGGAGGAAGACAACTAATCAAAAATCATGTGATCTTAAGATAATCAATGTTTAAGAACGAAAGAAAACTCAATTCTGAGTATTGATATTATCCATCATTTAACATTATAAATAATTTTCACAATAATCAAATGATTGATTGATCACACCTAAAAAATGGAATAAGAAATTATGGACAACATATAACATTTAGCAGTATGAAAACACCATATGATGACAAGTTAAAGCTAAAATCAATCATAATAACATTCTCATAATACAACAGTAATGAAAGAACGAAATGGAATAATCATCACATAGGTCTAAAGCCAAATATGAATTGCTTTCCCATATTCTTTCTTAAAATCACATGTCCATATTGTAGTCCTGGAAGAATTTTTAAGATAATAGACTCTTAAAGATTGAAAAAATTAATACATAAATGATAGCAATTAACCATGTATTGATAAAATAGACTAAAACTAATTTAAATCAATGCATAATAAATTATTCAAAGAATATGAAGATATTATAATGAAAATAAAACCATTTTACTCACAGTACAAAAGCCATTAAGCAACCTGCAATTCCATATTCTTCTTTGAAAATACTCGTACATTCTCCCAAAGATTCCAACCATCCATTACTCCATTTGAAAAGAAGAAAAATTTACAAAATAAATAATATACAAAAGATAAAGGATTAAAATCCTCCTCTCCTTTTCTTGGATCCCCATGGCTCTGATCTTTTTCATATATTTATACAATGAATGAACAGTCTGGGCGTCACTATTAATTTTTTCCACTTGAAATTTGCCTCGTAAAGAGACACAAACATCTCTCAAATCGGGAATTTGTTTTGGAAGATCTCTATGATGAAGGTAAACAGGTCCATTTGGGTTATGTATTTTCAACCTTTTCTTCAAATT
Organism: Picea sitchensis; assembly: GCA_010110895.2. Classification (NCBI taxonomy): domain Eukaryota; kingdom Viridiplantae; phylum Streptophyta; class Pinopsida; order Pinales; family Pinaceae; genus Picea; species Picea sitchensis. Next base: position 20,925 of record SNQJ01S0085722.1, on the reverse strand, counting down.
ACTCACGGTTTGGCTACAATCATTCCTGAAAAATCGTCTGTCTGATCTTGACGTCTTTCCAAATTTTATCTGTTGTTGCCCATAAAATTATTTATAGCAATCCAATATTATTTTTGGATCAATCATCTTGAACGTATTTGGATAATAAAATCAAGCCATGATTAGATCCATATCAAATGTTTGATAATAGAAACCTGTGAAACAAAAAGAAACCTAAATTAATAACCTAAAAATTGTGAATAAAACAAAATCTAGAACAATAAAATAAAAAATAAATTTAAACTAACTATAAGTTCTAAACAAACATTGTTTATAATTTCCTTTCAAATATGATCTTAAAATTATAGAAGCTTCAAGTTAATGGAGAAAAATATTAATTTTGGTTTTACAAAATCAAACAAATCATAGGTAATTCTTTATTATTATTATTATTATTTTTATTTTGAAATGAGATGCAAAATGAATTTTTTTTTTAATTAATTAATATCACCAAATGATTTTATGAAAATGAGAAACCAACCAAGATATTATTTGATGAAGTATTGAACCCATTATTCAAATAGTCAAACTTGCTAATGAGCAAAAGAAATATCACACAATCATATGGGTAAATGAGAAGTAAACAATTGATAAAAATAGTTTTTGTTTAAATTGAATTTCTATGCTCTTCAAATTTTGACATATACTCTTATAATGAATGTCTCATACTATAGTGAATATGATAAGTTTGTCTCAAGCAAGCCAAGGTATGGAACTATTTGAAAATGTTGATTCTGTGGCTCATCATAATTATCAAGATTCTAATGGGGCCTTTAAAATTTTGTAAACATTTAGGGGGAGTTGTTGGGGCCCAAAAATGGCGACTTACTTGGGAGAAGTGAAAGCAGTTATCTCACGATCACGGTAGATTTCATCTAGGGAAGAAAAGAATAAGACTTATAAAAGGATTGCAAGCTCAAGAAATAAATTCCTTTCACGAGATCATAAAATTAGGGATAAGCTCAATGTTATAACTTGACAATAGAATTTTTCTTTAGATTATAAACGGAAATAATGTCTTAATCAAAGAGTCCATGATGTTTATAAAGAACTGATACCATTGTGAGCCAACGCTAGCATGATAAGGCGTCCTTAGCCTAAACCGAGGATGTCATTTAACCCACTCAAATGCTTTAATTCCATCCAATAGGATTTGTATCCATGATGTATACTTCCATAAAGTTAATTTAAAAATATATACCTATACCCCTCGACTCAACATTGCTTCATTACCAGCAGGACTGTTCAATAGCCACAGAGCGAAAGTTGTCTTGGTATCATGTGTTGCCTTAATGAGCACAATTCAGTGCCGACAGGTTTACCTTCCACATAAGTTCTTTTCAACCTGTACCTTTTAATCAAATGTCTACATTATAGGTTTTATGACAAAGAGAGCGGGGTGATCTTGGAGGTTAATTGCAATACTGGTGAATAGTTGATCAAGTTATTTATTGGCTTTCAAAACTGGAAGTTTATCATGGTTTAGAGATTTTTAGATTTCCTTTAAGAAATCATCTAAAAAATGGGGAAATACTTAAAAGTGATTCCTTAAGAAAATGGACAACGTAAAAATTTTAAAGATCATAGTAATTCTCAAATATTTAAACAATATCTCTAGTGTAATACTCCGGCCAAAGGCGATTTGAAATAAATGATAGTGACAATTGACTTAAAATCAATTGTAGAATATATCTTAATATCAGGGCCTCTTTGAACTATTTCAATTTGCTTGAAAAACCTTACAAGTCTTAAAATAAATGCTTCCTTCAACAATAGCTTTTTGATCATAAATATGTTGATTCAACAAGAAAGATAAGAAGAAAACTCATTCAAAGCAATCAAAGAAAATAAGAAACACACAACAAACCGGATCAAATTTTATTAATGGGATTCAAAATAAGCAGTACACAAAATCAAAACAACAAGAAACTTTCGAGCGATTTTTGGCCAAAAGATGAAATTAATCTTGGATTCACTTGCATCTCACTATAAAATAAAGGAAGAACTAAATCATATAAAAATATCATGTGGCAGAAGTTCTTTTCTTAAAGATAGTGATGCATGAGATGCTGCTTTGACCAAACATTATTATTAAAATAAAGAGGAACTAAAGAAAATAGAAAAATCCTTAATAAGATGAGTGCAGTCCTACTCATTGCACCTTGAGTGGGGGTTGAATTGATAGTTCAAATTTACTTATCTCTTTACTTTTCCATTTAAAATTTTTCATGATGATGTGCGTTTTGAAAAGAAATATTCAGCGAAAAGAAGAGAGAAAAATATTTAAAAGTGGACTTCCATGACAACATTCATATTATGGTTCTCTTGGTGTACTTACTTGTATTCATAGCACATTAATACACCTGAGAAACATTGAGAAATAAAACTAAAGGAAACCTACTCTAAACTATTAAATAGATCAAATGTTAGAATGAAAATCATATTTCTAGTGCAACCACAAGAACATCTTCAATCCACGCAAGGCATAGAAAATAAAAAATCAAAATAAAGAATGTAGTATTTCTGAGGATCAAAGAAATATGGCATGCTTACCTCCTATATATATTTTAAAACAAAACAAGCGACCTTACCATTTTTTTTGAATCTTCTTGATGTATGAATCCTCCAACAAATCTGCAATCTAGTGGTGATATGAGTCATAATAGCATGTAAGAGTGTAAGAAATAAGTTTGGAAAACTTGTCGATATTATGGGGACCTGACATAAACATCAACCGAGGCCGAAGTGCCCCATCCTTCTAACAATTCTCCAAGTGTTCATCCAATTTCTTCACATGAAGGATCTAAGGGAATCATAATAAGTAGCAATTCCTAGAGATTTTAGGTAGAGAAACAAAGCAAGCCACAACTTTATCTTTATTGAGATTTTTTTGAATCACAATTTTCAAGCCATTCTAAAGATCTTGTCATAAAATTAGAGATGAAAACGCTATATGATTTTGATGGATGGATATATCAATGGGGAACACATCATAGGAGGACACATGACATCAATTAGATTATTGATTTGAATTCTTCCTTTGATGATATTGATCATTTCAAAATGTAAAGAATAAACATTAAAATTCAAACTAAATCAAAAGAGCGAATATACCAATGTAGAATTTTTGATCTCCATAAGAATGAGTGCATTGTCTTGTTCAAAAATAAATCATGTAAAATCATGTTGCAACATCAATGCTTTCCCATTTGAGTGATGAAAGTAAAAGAGCATCAAATCAATTTCATAAATGTTATGTTTGAAATTAATTTCACAAAATATTGTTATATCGAAAGAATTAGATTGTGATGGAAAAGAGTACGATATTGTGGGTAAAATACCATGCACACTAGAATCTAAGAAGAGATGGGATATAAAGAGTAAAATGAATTATAAATGAGCATGTGAAAAGATTCTCTTGAGCTATGATAATTAACAATGGTATTCTCAAGACATTCATCTTCACTTGCCTTAATACTTTCCCTCTCTTTTGGTGATAAATCCTTCAACCTGTCTGATCATCTAAATTTGCCTCTGTATGATAGATAATTCAGCTTTCCACGACAAACATCTAATATCTCTTGTGGATAAGGTATGATTTATAGATGAGGGTTTAAAGTTTCTTCTTCCAATTCTTGAGATATACATCTGTCGGAGTTTCATTGGAATGTTAGAATGCTTAAGATCATTTTCTCCACCTAAGTGTTCTTCAATAACTAGAATTTAGAAGTATTGATTAGAGATAGGGTTAGAAGAATATAGACATTCATCTTGACCCAACATCAAATCTTCTTCCATGATGGTCAGTTAGTATACAATGATTGAGAGGAAAAACAATTTGATTGTCAGTAAGAACATTTTTAATAGATTCTACCTCCTTGCTTGTTTAGGTACTACGATGGATTCCTCTCATCCTGAAACAAAATTCTTCTCACAATTGAGTGGTAGGATTTTCAACAAATTCATCATTATCTATTGAATGTGATTGGATGAAAGGGGTGCAAGCATCATAGAGGATATTGAGTACAAATGACATGTCATCAAGATTAAATTTGTAGAATACATGATGGATTCTTGTTGAAAAGTCTTAGAAGATGAATTGTCATTGATTGGTAAAGTCTGAAATTCTTCACATATTGATTGTAATCATAGTTTTCAAAAGAATCTAAAAATTCATCTACAAGAAACAATCAATAATGTGATATCTTTGAAAAATACTCAAACAATGTTTAATCAGGCCACAGTAAAAGTCTGCATAAAACTTTTAAATTGGAAATATCATGTTTGATGCATTTACATCAAAACTCAAAACTTGTTAAGATGGTCTTCTATAGATACATTCCCAGGCACCATCAATGGTGAGTTTGGACAAGGGAGAGACTATATTGTTGGGAATATCTGGTTTTGAGAAGTGGAAAGCATGTTCCGACATAGTGATTTGGGGAGCCATGGAAAATTAATTAAATTGAAACAAAGACTCCTACAAGACCAACTTATCCGTCACAGGTGCCTTTTAGTGCATTTCAAGATGACACAAAGAAGGATTTATAAATATGGAATTATGACAGGGTGAGGGGTGAAAACATTTAATCATTAAATTTACTTGTCCTCCTTCTAGCACCATTTGTTGTGGAACAAAATTTGGCATCTGGAATCTTTGGAAGAATAGATCTAGTCAGGGGTTGTCCTAAATAGCAAGCCATTTGGTGTAACCCTATTTTGAAGGGTTTTAATGGATCACATTTAGCCAACTAGGGTCCTAAAGATAGAAAAAATAAAATAACCTAACTAAAGAAAAGATTCTAACAATGGACACAATGGTACAAATATTTATCTAAGAATTTGAATATACAAATGTTATGAACAGTTATATACTCTGATTTACAAGGTTTACATGAAGTCTTGCGAAAATGATTGTTTGATAAATTTTTTGAATCAAATATATTTTTTTTTTTTTTTTTTTTGTTGATTTGTGCGGGATCTGTTGGCTAGGCTACGCGATTAACCTGCCGTTAAAATCACCTGGGGATCTCACTTGGCCTAAGCCACACCACCACTTAACATGGTTGGATTTTTGTCCACGCAGATTTCGTGACTTTAACATCCGCGAGGTGGCTTAACAACACACTCTATCGCTGATTTTCCTACACCTCGGGGACTCTTTTTTGAATCAAATATGAACAACACTTCTTTTGGATTTTTTAAGATATTACACAAATAAATACTAAATGGTATCTGATTGGAAGCAGGTGACACAAAAACAATCAAAGCTAATTAATGTAATCATTGTTTCATTCATAAAACAACCAACTAAATAACACACATAATAACCCATAGTGATCATGGCATTATTATCTTTTACGTAATTGTATGAGCTCTTTCACATCTTGTTGTTAAGAGAAACCTATATGAGAACAATACTAGCACTTAGAATACGTTAATTTTTTGATATTGGTGTAAATTAATAACAACAGAAATACAACTAATTAAAATCATGTGATCTTAAGATATTCAATATTTAAGAACAAAAGAAAACTCAATTATGAGTATTAATATTATCCATCGTTTAACATTAGAAATAAATTTCACAATAATCAAATGATCGATTGATCACACAAAAATGGAAAAAGAAATTATGGAGAAATAAATTTCACAATAATCAAATGATCGATTGATCACACCTAAAAAATGGAATAAGAAATTATGGACAACATATAACATTTAACAGTATGAAAACACCATATGATGACAAGTTAAAGCTAAAATCAATCATAATAACATTATCATAATACAACAGTAATTAAAGAAAAAATGGAATAAGAATCATATAGGTCTAAAGCCAAAGATGAATTGCTTTCCCATATTCTTTCTCAAAATCACATGCCCATATTGTAGTCCTGGAAGAATTTTTAAGATAATAAACTCTTAAAGATTGAAAAAATTAATACATAAATGATAGCAATTAACTATGTATTGATAAAACAGACTAAAACTAATTTAAACCAATGCATAATCAATTATTCAAAGAATATGAAGATATTATAATGAAAATAAAACCATTTTACTCACAGGACAAAAGCCATTAAACAACTTGAAATTCCATATTCTTCTTTGAAAATACTCGTCCATTCTCCCAAAGATTCCAACCATCCATTACTCCATTTGAAAAGAAAAAAAAATTACAAAATAAATAATATACAAAAGAGAAAGGATTAAAATCCTCCTCTCCTTTTCTTGGATCCCCATGGCTTTGATCTTTATCATATATTTATACAATGAATGAACAGTCTGGGCGTCACTATTAATTTTCGCCACCTGAAATTTGCCTCGTAAAGAGACACAAATTTCTCTCAAATCGGGCATTTGTTTGGGAAAATTTCTATGTGGAAGGTAAACGGGTCCATTTGGGTTTTGGGTTTTCAATTGTTTCTTCAAATTCCTCACGGTTTCACTGCAATAATTCCTGCAAAATCGTCTGTCTGATCTTGACGCCTTTCCAAATTTTATCTGTTGTTGCCCATAAAATTATTTGTATCAATCATCTTGAACATATTTGGATAATAAAATCAAGACATGATAATATCCATATCAAATATTTGATAATAGAAACCTAAATTAATAACCTAAAAATTGTGAATAAAACAAAATCTAGAACAATAAAATAAAAAATGAATTTAAACTAACTATAAACTTTCTAAACAAACATTGTTTATAATTTCCTTTCAAATATGATCTTAAAATTCTAGAAGCTTCAAGTTAATAGAGAAGATACAAATATTAATTTTGGTTTTTTACAAAATCAAACAAATCATAGATAATTTTATTATTATTATTATTATTTTTATTTTGAAATGAGATGCAAAATGAATAAAAGAATTTAATTAATTAATATCACCAAATGATTTTATGAAAATGAGAAACCAACCAAGATATTATTTGATGAAGTATTGAACCCATTATTCAAAACAATCAAACTTGCTAATGAGCAAAAGAAAGAACACACAATCATAATTTAAACAAAAGTAAACACTTGATAAAAATTAACGTTTTTGTTTAAATTGAGATTTCTATGCTCGTTTCTAAATTTTGACATATACTATTGTAATGAATGTCTCATACTATAGTGAATGTCTTAAGTTTGTCTCAAAGTAAGCCAAGGTATGGAACTATTTGAAAATGTTGATTCTATAGCTCATCATAATTATCAAGATTCTAATGGGGGCCCTTTAAATTTTGTAAACATTTAGGGGGAGTTGTTGGGGCCCAACATATCCATCTCATGATCAAATAAATCTGTTAGGATCTTGCGAAGCCACATTGCTTCATGAACTACGACACTCAATGCTATATGTTGAAATATTGTAATTGCAAAGAGTATTCTATTTATTATTGATTTATTATTCATTAGATCATTCCCCTTCCGTGGATTGATCATGTCGGACATTGTAATTGACCAAATCCCCTTTTGCGGATTGGTCAAACCCTAATTGTAATATGCCAATTAAGAAGTTGGCCCCCAGTCAAATTGAAGTGGTTCTAACCACCTAGAAAGACAAGTCATCCCTTCCAATGAAGAGACACCTTCTTTCAATGCTTGTCAGTTTGTATAAATAAAGGAAGCCAATGCCTCATTTGTTCACTCACTCAGCTCAATGATCTAGTGCGCAAGTATTGAAGGAAACTGCAGTTACCAGTTGTCAGAAGAAGGAAGAGAGAGGGAGGCACATTTCTTGGGAGAGGATATTCTTTAGTGTTTGGTTTATTGTCTTGGCATTGTATGGGATATCTATAATAAGCAAGTTTTTGCTGGGTTTTCTTCCCCATGAGGGTTTCCCAGGATAAATGTTATGTATCTTGTGATTGTGTTTCTCTTAGTGATCCTATCTAGGATATGGTTATCTAGTAAATTGAAAAGAAACCTGATAATAACTTAAAACTTAACATGGTATCAGAGCTAAGCTGAAGAGAGCATCTTTCATTGGATAAAGAAAAACGCCATTATTGTCATACATGAAAATTAGGTCTTTTTATTGAAGAGGAATTTTAGCCCAAAAGTCATCTAGAAAAGTTCTCCCTAGCCCAAGGAACTCTTTGGAACCTTCAGTGCACCTTTCTAGTGTATAAAACTCCCGTAAAGTGAAACCCTAGTTTTCACTAGCACCAGAAATACCATAAAACTAGAAGCATGAGTCCATAAATCTGTTGGTCAATTTTGAGGGGGGAAAATTTGGATTTTCTAAAATCTAACTACACCAGGCTACTTTTCTCAGCCAAGCACACTTCCTGGTAAGTTCAAAATTCAATTCTGAGCATTTTCAATTTTTGGACATTTTCCTAGCTCCAGGTAAAGATGTTTGCAAGCACCAAGGTTGTTGACAAGCTAGAAGGTGTGGAAAATTTTTGTGCCTGGAAGTATCGGATTGTTGTCATTCTTGAAGAGAATGACCTAGAAAGATTCATTAAATAAAATGTACCAGAACCCACCGATGCTGCAGCTAAAGAAAAACACCAAAAGGGCATAGTTAGGGCCAAAACAATCATTGCAGATTCTATCAAACATCACTTGATTCCTCAAGTGGATTAAAAGAAGACTCCAAAATAAATGTTTGATTCCCTAACCAAATTATATGAAGGAAGGAACATCAATCGAAATATGAATCTAAGAACTCAACTCAAGAATACAAGGATGCAGAAAAGATAAACAATCCAGGAATATTTCTCCAGAATATCACAATTCAAAGAACATCTAGAAGTAATTGAAGATACTATAGATGAATGTGAACATATAATGATGACCCTTAATGGTCTCACAATACCTTGGGATTCATTCATCCAAACTATTTGTGCGAGAAAAGACAAACTACAATTTGACAGTCCGTGGGAAGAATGTGTTCAAGAAGAAGCAAGAGTAGCTAACCGAGAAGATTTTCTATCAAGAGATGAAGATCAGGCCCTAACTACTCATACTAAAGGAGGAAGAAAGAATTATTACTTAAAGAAAGAAACTCATAAGGAGTCTCACCCCCAAAACAAATTCATACATAAAGAATTTCATCCAAGGAGATTCCAGAAGTTTCAGAAAGGACAAAAAAGAGAAAAAGATTCCTCATCCTACCAATGTTACCATTTTGACAAGATGGGACATATTGCTAAGAATTGTCCAACCAAATAATAAGAAATATGTTTCAAAGATCAGATGCTACAATTGTCAAAAGTTGGGACACTTTTCTTATGACTGTGCTCAAGGAAAAGGTAAAAGAAATCATCAAGCACATGTGGTAGAGGAAGAGGAATCTCCTCCCTCAAAGAAAGCTTTAGCAGAAATTGAGAAATATGTACTTTAAGTTGAAGATAGTTGATCTGCAGAAAGATAGCAAATGGTGGAGTCCGTGGAGCCTCCCCACACAAAAACAAAAGATAAGTATTCATGTTTATTTTTAGTATCTTGTTATCATTACAAGTTATATTTTTGTGAGAATGTTAATTAACCTCATTTTATTTCAGTGTCTATGCAGATTTATCAAAGAAGAGGATAAATAAAGAGATAAAATATTTATTTCAGGTATGATCACTCATGAGAGTGACAAATGTGTGTGTTTAGCTATGATAGTAAGGGAAAATTTGGTAATTTCATAGATAGAGTGAAAAAGAGTTCAAAAGTCTTATTCATAATCAGGGTTTCAAATGTGTACATGGTTGAAAAAGTTTTTCTTAAGAAAATATGTGTACTACTATGATAGAAATCATGATATAGTTTTATTTGATTACCACTTATTGTTACCGATTGATTGGCTAAGTGGCATATCTCATAAAGCATACTATAAGTAAGTTTACAGGTCTCAGAAGAAATAACTTATGCCTTGACTTGCAGAAGTTAGACAACATGAGAAGGACTTATGATATGGTGACAGTCAGTAAGAACCAGACAATATCCAATATTTATATAGGAGCAGGAGGCTCCTAAAGATGCATAGAAAAAATGATCAAGATGAATAGAAAGATGGATACTTAGATATAGTTGATGAGATGTAGGTAACTGCAGGTTGCTCCAGTACTGTTCTTATAAATGCAGAGGTAGCAGGTTGATCCAGTATGAAGTTAGAAAGAAATAAATGTTTGAACTCAAGAAGGCACCCATGATATTATAGAAGAGACCTTCGTAGAGAAGGAATGCGAAATCCCATAAGTATACCTTCATATAGAAGGAAAAGAGAAGAGACCTTCGTAGAGAAGGAAGAGACCTTCATAGAGAAGGAGAAAGAGAAGATACATTCATAGAGAAGGAAGAGGCCTTCATAGAGAAGTGGAATGAGAAACTTTCCAAGGTTGGCCTATGTCCAATTGTTGAATTTTGGATACTCTAGGGACATGCTAGAATACCCTCGTAGAGAGGGGTGTGACCACCCTTGTAGAAAAGAGTGTGTATGTTTCTCGAAGGGGCAGTGGGAAGATACTCTCCTTTGGCCAAGGATTGAGTAGCCTAGAACAAAAATCTTGACCATTGGAATGGTTAGTTGGCTCTTGAGGTTTGTGTCATGATCTTGCATGGATCATGGAAAAGGAGTCTAGTCTTTCCCAGGATAGCATCTTAGCTTCTCTAATTCATGTGGGATGACTAGGAGTGAAGCTATGGTAGTAGTACTCCCCATTGGATGGGTGTGATAGATGACTACAAGAGAAGGGAGAACATAAAAGGAATGGGAAAACTCATAAAATATCTTCTGTGTGAAGATAAGACATCTTCTGTGTGAAGATAAGATATATTCTATGTGAAGATAAGATATCTTCTGTGTGAATATAATAAAGAGTATCTTCTATGTGAATATGGAAGAAAGAAATAGTATCTTCTGCATGAAGATAAAGAGAACAAAACTTCTTTAAATATGGATTCATGGAGAACTAGTTAGTGATCGTGATGCCATATGACCAAGTGGATTATATTGATGGCTGCTGTTATCCAGTTGATGTTGTTTGACGCAGTGGGCATGATAACCACGTGGGCACGTCCGCTCTCACAGGATCTTCTTCTTCTCGGCCCGAAGAACTCCAAGGTTCTTCTATTTCCCTATCGGGAAATCTTCTCCCACAGTTCTCTCCCGCGATCCCCCTTCCTTGTTTTATCGGGGAATCAGAACTCGTGACTTCGCGAGTTCAAAGGTTGAACACTGGGTTCTCAGATCCCCGAGACCCGATGGTCAGTCAACTCGCTGACTTTTCCCTGAGGGATTTCACTACTCACAACCTCGCAGGTTGAACTGTCGAACTTTTGCCCTCCTATTCCGCGAATCCCCGAGATGAGAGAATTCGACGGAATGTTGACTTCTATCTCCAGGCAACATGTTTCCACCCGTCGACCACGTGGGTCCCACCTTATTCTCTTCCACGTGACCACACGATCCTCGCCACTCGGCACTTCGCAACTCGTGAATCCTAATGCCAATACTTCGAGACTTCTCACGGCGAGATCCCGAGGACTTTGTGCCACCTGTGTTCCACTCGTGCTCCGCTATGGCCCACTCTACCTCCAGCTGTCAGGATATCGCCTCTCGCAATATTGCGATCCCTGTAGCCAAACTCTCGGGCCTTTTCTTGCAAGGCTCCAATACATGGTCCCACGTGCGGATCCAATGGTCCTCCTACGATCCGGATCCAACGGTTATCACCTTCTCGCTTCTTGCGTCCTCGTAACTTTGAATACCCAATACTTGGGTTCTCACCCTGCGAACTCTCGAGTTTGTGAGATCTCTCGATCTCTTCCACCTGTCCTCTTCAGATGGATGACTCACAGCCTCTCACCACTTCGCTGCTTCATGACCTCGCGTCTCGCAACTTTTAACACCAAATACTTGGGCGTTCACCCTGCGAACTCCCGAGTTCGCGAGATCTTCGATCTCTGCCACCTTTCCTCTTCAGATGGATGTCTCCCGTCCTCTCGCCACTTCACCACTTTGTGACTTGGAGTACCCAATACTTGGGTTTTCAACCTACGAAATCCTGAGTTCGTGAGATCACCGATCTCTGCCACCTGTCCTCTTCAGATGGACGACTCCTGTCCTCTCGCCACTTCGCCACTTCACGACTTGGAGTACCCAATACTTGGGTTTTCAACCTGTGAACTCCCGAGTTCACGAGATCACCGATCTCTGCCACTTGTCCTCCTCAGATGGATGGCTCTGATTATATCAGGGTTTTCAATTGGATTTTCCCGATGTGCCAAATGTCGATGGCGCCTGATCTCCACCACGCATCCTCTCAAATGGACGATCCAGATTTCCTCGTCACTTCGCCGTTTCGCGACCTCGCGTCTCGCGACTCTTGACGCCAAGCTCTCAGCCCTTCTACTCACGAACTCCCGAGATGCGATGTGCCACCTGTCTATTTGCCGACTCCTATGGCCCCACACCGTTCTCATGGTCCGATATTCCGATGGTAACTCCTCGTATCGGGACTTCTCTCCTCTTGTCTACGAGGGAGTAACTTCCTCGCAACTTCTGCAGATCCGATGGCTGTCGGGTATTACGCTCTAGATATGACGGCTCATATCCATCCTTCCTCCTGTGCACTCCTCTGGCTGCTCCTTGGATGTGAAAACCAATGGTCCAGATTCTATCGGCTGGTCCAATGGCCTATGTCGCTCCTCCTGGGCTTCCTGCGCGTATAAGAACGTTGTTCCTCCTGAGCTTTTCTTCTCTTTTCAAACCCTCGAAGGATTCTATCGACTCTTGCACTCCTTGCAGAGTCTCCTCATGCACACAGTGTGCTATCTCTTCTGAGCTTCCATGACACTCAGACCCCTTGGGGGATTTTGTCCTTCTTCTCCTTCAGATGGAGAATAAAAATACCTTCCTAGCTCTCCTGTTGCTCAAGCCTCTTCCTGAGTACTTCTGGGTATTCAACAAACCAGTGGAGATCCTTCAGAGGAATCTCCCTTCACAACAAAGAACTCAAAGAGTTCTTTCCTCTTCTGTGCTTGCCCGCACACTGACTCAATGTCATCCTGGAAGAGTATATCCTCCATAGAATGTTCAATAGTTCTGGGTTCCCTCTGTGCACCCTTTTCACTTTCTCAATGCCCTCCTGGAAGAGCTCTACAAAACTTACAACAAAGTTCTATCTGCAACTGTGTCTCAGCTACACAACCTTGCCTCCAAGGTATTCAACAACCTTGAGTTCTTCCTCCTCTGAGTTGTTTATTCCAGCTTCTGTGCCTCAACACGTCTTTGTCTGAACCCGTAGTGTTCAGAAGTGCATACTCTGTGCACGACTTTCAGAACCCGCAGCGTTCTGTCACACCCTCCTGGTATGAAGCCTCAAAGACCTTCACCTGAAATCAAACACACTCCTGCAGAATGCATAACAAACATACATTCACAACATATAAAAAGCACACATACAAACATCCATATAACACAGAAGATATGCAGGAAAAACTGCTTCTGTATATATTAAAAATGGCAAATGCCTGTATCTTTACAATGGTGTTCCTGAGCTCTCTCTGGCTCTTCTCCTACAACCATTCTACTCTACCATCCCCCCTCAACATGAGATCTAAAAAATCTCTTTTACCTGAGGGGCTCATCGAGCGCTTCCCTCCAGGTTCACCTACTCTAATTAATTACATTCAATGGCTGTCTAGTCCAGCACCTGGATCTAGATCTCAGCCGATATAGCATTAAGGCCGATCCTATCTACAACCTGCAAAAAGGCACGACTTCCATGGCTCACCAGCCTAAGACATTTAATTACATTCATTTCAAATTTAAATGAGGCTGTGCCTCTCTTCAACCTTTGAATGCGTGCGCGCTGACGTGGCTAGCTGGCTGGCTGACTGCGTGGAGAGATGCTCCTGCATCATTGTTACCCAATGGATGTTGTTACCTAGTTGATGATTTATCCAGTTGATGTTGTTTTCCAGTTGATGATGATTATCTAGTTGATGATATTTCCCAGATGATATTGTTCAGTTGATGATGACATCCAACGATCTGTCAAAAGATAAAGAATACCCTTCTTGTTAAGAGGGAGTGAATGATGATATTGATGATGAGAAAAAATTTCGATGATTTATAGATATGCTAGTCAACATTCCAGACATTGTTGATGTTGTTTCCCTCTCTCTCTCTCTCCTGATGATGTTGTAGAATACCCTTGTTGTTAAGGGGGAGTGTTGAAATATTGTAACTGGAAAGAGTATTCTATTTATTATTGATTTATTATTCATTAGATCAATCCACTTTTGTGGATTGATTATGTCAGGCATTGTAATTGAAAAAATCCCCTTTTGTGGATTGGTCAAACCCTAATTGTAATATGAAAATTAAGAAGTTTCCCCCCAGGAAAATTAAAGTGGTTCTAACCACCCAGAAAGACAATACGGCCCTGCTAGTGAAGAGACACCTCCTTTCGGTGCTTTCTAGTTTTTATAAATAAAGGAAGCCAACACCTCATTTGTTCACTTACTCAACTCACTCATCTAGTGCAAAACTATTGAAGGAATTTGCAGTTACCAGTTGTTAGAAGAAGGAAGAAAGAGAGGTGCATTGCTTGGGAGAGGATATTCTCTAGTGTTTGGTTTATTGTCTTGGAATTGTATTGGCTATCTATAATAAGGAAGTTTTTGTTGGGTTTTCTTCCCCATGAGGGTTTCCCAGGATAAATGTTATGTATCTTGTGATTGTGTTTCTCTCAGTGATCCTATCTAGGCTATGGTTATCTATTAAATTGAAAAGAAACCTAATAATAGATTAAACCTTAACACTATATACTCTGCTTCTGCGGTACTCAAGGCCACAAATATCTATTTCTTGTTGTACCAGAAAACCATGGTAGACCCCAAGGTCAAAAAACAACCGGATGTGCTCTTCTGTTCCACTGCACTCCCTGCCCAATCTGCATCGACATATCCCTGCAAACTCAAATCTACACTGGAGGCATATCTCAGGCCATATCCAACTATGCCTCGTAGATATCTCAATACAAAATAAAATCACCCTAAGGTTGAAAGAAGTTTGTGATTATTTTTGATCACGATAGAATCAACAATGTTCCTATGAGCAAATCTCAGGAGAATTAGCGACTGACTATCAATGCATAAAAGAATGCACAAATAGTTATTAAATCTTAGGAGAGTTAGCGAATGAAGTACAAATTTTAGAAATGTCGTCCGATCGATGGAAATATTGAGAAGTCTACCAATGCACATGAAAATGTGAGAAGCCTCAACAATCGTCTGATTGATGGAAATATTGAGAAGTCGACCAATGCATAGGAAAAGGTGAGAAGCCTTAGTAGTCGTCCGACCAAGAAAAGTGATGGTATTGATCATCTCATGGAATGAAAGTTAGTCATATGAGTGACTGTGGGCTTGAGGACCATTGGAGGATCATGACCATCAGATCTGCAAGCTAGATCAACAACATGGATGCATTGTGGAGAGAGAAAGAAGAATTAAACTACTCGCTAGTTACAATCCCGCAATCAATCAGGACCGTCATATCGTATAGCTTCAAAGATCGGTGTCTGTGGTTGATATAAAAAATGATATGATTAAGTCAAATTAAGTCGTGATCATTGGATGCACAATCACCAGATCAAAGACAGGGATAGATTGAAGAGATATTAATAAGTATTAAACATCGCATTATTTCCAATCCTGCAATTAGTTAGGACCATCAGATCTTATAGCTTCAAAGATTGATGATTGTGGTTGACTCACCAACAACGCACAACTTCAAATTGCAGAGTTTTGGTGATAAGTTAAATCACTCACAAGTTGTGGTTCCTCAACCATCCTTAATCATGGATCTGCTTCAAGAAGTATTCATAACCGTCGGATCATTGTTGAGTGGAAGGACAGGATAAGATGAAATATATGAGATCTCGATTATCCGAAATCTTGTCAGTCGTCGAATCAAAATTAAGTGGAAGGACAAGATAAGATGAAAGATATGAGATCTTGATTATCCAAAATCTGGTCAGCCGTCGGATCATTTTTGAGTGGAAGGACAGGATAAGCGAGGTAAAAGATCTGAGATCTCATTTATGAGAATTTTCGTCAGCCATTGGATTGATTTAAGTGGAAGGACATGATAATCAAAGTCTGAGATCTGAGATCTCAATCACCTGAATATCTGTCAGCCGCCAGATCATTCTACTGGAAGGACATGATAATCTATAAGAAGATCTATTGGATTTAATCCAAGGCTAAGAAGTATCACAGATAGATCAAGCCTTTGATATAAAACCTTGATCAACGAACAACATTCATTTTGGGTTAAAAGATGTGAGGAGTTTATGCTCAAGAAATTTTGAGATTTGAAATTCCCGAAGTCCAGAGACCTGGAGAGCTGAAATAAATTCTCGACCGTCAGATCATCCAAAGTAAGACTCAACCATCTGATTCAAGAGGACATGTGGTAGACCACGTCAACAAACCACATCAACAAGGACGTGTGGAAGATCTACGTCAGCAGACCACGTCAGCAATGACATATGGTAGATCATGTCAACATACCACGTTAGCAAGGATGTGTGGTAGACCATGTCAACAAGGATGTATGAAAGACCACGTCAACAAGGAAAGATGGAAAACCACGTCAGAAGACCATGTCAGCAAGTACACATGGAATAATCAGATGATGACATGTGTTAGGAGTAAATTGGCTCGTGCCATGTGAACACGTGACGTAAAATAAGTTACGTCAATCCAGAAGGGAAAAATCCCGAAGTAGGCATGGTTCGTCCTATCTAAAGAATCACTTCAAGTGCATTCTTATTCGTCGATCTACTACATTGGAAGGATAGCGTAAGTTGAAATAGTTGAAGTCCTGGATTAAATGGTGGCCATCCATCTCAATGCTTGATTAAGACCCAGACATCGGATTAAGCCTTGTAAGAATCAAATCTGACGATTGATTGGTTTCTGTGAAATAAACGTAAACCGTCCAATCTATTAGGGAAATATGATTAAGAAGTTTTGAAAGGTTTGAAAAGTTGAAATCCTAAAGTTTCGAAGGGACAAGTTTCATCAGCCGTCCATCTCATCGAGAGATTGAATCATGACCATTGATTCTGATAAGTGCTCAAGTGATCGTTTAGCCTAGCACTTGGTCAATGCATATGGTCATATGGAATAAGAAAAATAAAGGTAAAGATTAAATAATAAGCTTGTAGTTCTACGCCTATGGTCATATGAAAATGGTTTGAAGAGAGCACCTCATACAGATTTCATTTGACAAAGAGTTACACTAGAACAATACAGAGAATCAATAAAATAATCGAATATGATTTGTTGGTGAACTGAGAACACAACAGAAGCACGAGTACGATCTAATGAGTTGATCCATGTCTGTGATCAACTCATGAGGAAAAATGAATCGATACACAACCATGATTAAAAGAGAGTTAAATCATGAAAACATGAATAAAGAATAAAAAGGAAAAATGATATTAATTAAAGTTTAAGATTATCATTTTAAATGAAAAGGTACAATAGTTCAAATATCAAAAGACACAATGCTTCAAACTCACACCAGTTGGAAGACTATATAGACAAGAAATAATGGTGAGAAGATGGTAGTTGAATTTGTTGAAGTATATATATTTATATATAATGCATTGAATGAAGGTTCATTCTATCAGGTTGGTGCCTGTTTACAAGATGGGTCTTGTATGAGGATTGGATTCCTCACATCTTAGTTGGATCTGAGATCAACAAGCTGAGACTTGTTATGATGATTGGATTCCTCATTTCTCAGTTGGATCTGAGAACTACAAGATGTGTCTTGTAACAAAGAGCTAGGTCTCTCATAGTTGTATGAAGATGATATTCAAATATTGATCTTATGTATTCATTCAAGTTATTTAAATAAATAAAGTATTTATTCATTTATATATATTGTTTGAGAAAATTAAATAGACGTTTGTTGTTCAATTAATGTTTGAAAAGTAGAAAATTTTCCTAAGTTATGTGACACT
>SNQJ01S0085721.1:3209-13357 GCA_010110895.2 Picea sitchensis | reverse complement strand
TCCGGGCGCGCAAATCTGGACCGCTCGGACTTGCTCGTGAATTATCTTGGGTGCATTATCATCCGAAACTTTGGACAAGTGGGTTTTTAACCCATTCTTTTGTGTTCTAGCCCCCCTTACAAGAAATATCGCTAACATTTGGCTCCATGGGGGATAGAGTCGTCCCTGTGATGCTCTAAGAACTCTTTTGCAGACTTAATGCCTTTGTTGTTGGGCTATGGAGTCATTTATTACTCCGAAAAACAAAAACAGAAACAATATTTACAAAAAAAAACAAAAAGAGCCAATTGTGGCTCACAGAAAACATTTTTTCAAGAAATGCCCATTGACAGGGCCACTAAAAACTTCATTGCCTTCCAGATCCTGCAAACTGTAAGTGTTATTTGAAAATACTTCAAGGATCTTGAAAGGCCCGAACCAAAGGGCATCAAATTTACTGTGTTTTCCCTTTTCCTGCCTGGGTGCATCCCATTTGAGTACTAGATCACCTAGCTCAAATTCCTTCTTTTTGCTTTTCCTGTCGAAAGCCTGCTTGATCTTCTGCTGATGATTGTAAGCTCTGTCCAGGACCTGTTCTCTGATCTGCTGCACTTCCACCATCTGATGAATTCTCCTGAGCACATGGTTAGGCTCTCCCTCATAGTCCTGGAGGAGATTGGCTACAGGCAAGGCAAGCTAAGTGGGGAAGACGACCTCGATTCCGTAAACTAGTTGGAAAGGTGAGAGGCCCAGGGATTTCTTGGTTGTCACCCGATTGGCCTAGAGAGCAGATTTGAGCTTTGAGTCCTAGGCCCTTTTATTTTCCTCCAGTAGCTTTTTGATAAGCTTAATTAGGATTTTATTGGAGGACTCTTCCAGTCTGTTTCCCTGAGGGTAGTAGGGAGTGGAGTGAATCAGTGAAATTACAAATTGTTCAAAAAACTTGACTAGGGGCTCAGACCGGAATGGGGAAGCATTGTCAGTGACAATTTTTCTAAGGCAGCCAAATCTAGCTATCATGTCTTCCAGGAAGCTGATGATTACTTTGTGAGAAGTGCTTATGGTAGGGACAACTTCTATCCATTTAGTGAAGTAGTCGGTCGCTGTCAGAATCCATCGGTGTTGGCCGCTTGAGGGAGGATGAATTTCCCCGATGAAGTCCAATCCCCACTGCCGAAAGGGTGCTGAGACCACCACAGGTTTCAATGGCAGGGATTTGAGCTGTTTCTTTCCTGAGAATTTCTGGCATTTAATGCAAGCTCGGGTTTCCCTGCAGACATCAGGAAATAAAGTGGGCCAGTAATATCCTGCTCGGAGGATCTTGTGAGCTGTGGTCTTCCAGAAATGATGGCCTCCAGAGAGACCGCTATGGAAATCGTTCATAACCTTCTGGGCCTACTGCGGGTCCAGACACCTTAGTAATACCCCCAGAGGGTCTTTCCAATACAGGGTTTGGTCGATGAGGAAATACCTGATAGCTTTGAGCCTTAAAGCTCTCGCCCCGCTTTTCTGCATTCCATCAGGAGGCCTCAACTCCTGCAAGAAATACAAGATATCCTTGTACCAGGGGCATTCTGCTAGTGGTACAGTGCTTTGGGAACCCCTGTTAGATGACTCATCTTGCTCATTGATGAAATTGATTCCCAAGGCTCTGTAATTCGACTTGGCCAGCAACTTGGCCAAACCCTTCCCTTTGATCAGCTTGGTGGGCTTAATCTCCAGGTCAAATTCTAGGATCTTAGTGATCCATTTACCTCTTCTTCCATCTATGTCAGGCTGTATAAGAATGTCCTTCATAGAAGCTGAAGGGACATATGCAATGATCTTTGAGTGTAAGACATAGACCCTGAAAGCTTTGAGAGCTTTCACCAAGGCATAAGCTTGCTTCTCCATGATCTCATATCGGAGTTCTGCATCTCTCAGCGCCTTGCTAAAGAAGGCGATAGGCTGCTCTTGTCCTTGATCATTTTTCTGCAACAAAACTGCTGCTACTGTGTCAGAAATATCAGAAAATATCAGAAATTCTTTAGAATAATCTGGACTGATTAACACTGGAGCCTCAGTCGGTGCCTTCTTTATTTGGTCGAAAGACTTCCTGGGTTCAGCAGTCCATTTCACTTCATTTCCTTTTCTGAGCATGGCTGTAATGTGTTTCACCAATTCAGCAAAATTCGAAACAAACCTCCTCAGGAAATTAATCCTTCCCAAAAATGCTTGGACCTCTTTTTTAGATCTGGGAAGTGACAGGGCCTGGATTTCTTCTACCCTGTCAGGATCGATTCTCACTCCCTCTGTTGAGACTATATGGCCTAACAACTTCCCTTCTTTCATAGCAAACAATGATTTCTTGGGGTTTAGGGAAAGGCCAAACATGCGACACTTCAGGAAAACCCTCTTCAAGTGGCAGTGGTGTTCTTTATCAGTTTTGGAGAAGTCTGTTATGTCATCTAAGTAAATCACCACGAACTTATCTTTCTCCCCGATGAAGGCTATGTCCATGGCTCGCTGAAATGTTGCTCCTGCGTTCATCAGTCTGAAAGGCATCTTGGCATACATGAATGTGCCCCAGGGAGTGGTGAAAGTTGTCTTTTCCCTGTCCTTTGGTATGACTGATATCTGATTGTAGCCAGAGAAACCATCAATCATGGATATCGTGGAAGCAACGGTGACCTTCTGCAATATGTGCTCCATGTTGGGCAGGGGATAATTATCCTTCCTTGAGCTCCTGTTTAGGTTCCTGAAATCGACACAGAGTCTGATTTATCCACTTTTCTTTCTCACTGGGACCAAATTGGCCACCCAGTCAGAATATCTCAAGGGGACAATGATTTGGGCATCCAGCAGCTTCTTTACCTCCCTCTCCATGACAGGTAGCAGCATGGGATTTATCTGTCTCAGCTTCTGCTTGAATGGCTTAGCCTCTTCTTTCAGTGGGATCTTGTGCTCGATGACTGACATGTCATATGTCTTGAGATCTTCATAGGTCCATGCGAACGCATCAGAAAACTCCTTCAACAACTTAGTATATTCGATCCTCTACTCCTCTGTTAGACTCTTTGAAAACTTGACCAACTTGGGCTCCTCTGGTGTGCCTATGTTTCACTCGGCTGTATCAGCATCATCACCTGAAACTATGCCCTTTATCGCCACATCATTCCCATCGAACAATCTTTCTAATGGGATCAAACCTTTTGGTATGTGATTGCTCGGCAGTTGAATAATCTGGCGGTTGGCAATTTCATTCATAAACTCCCCAGGGTGGTTTTTATTTTCCATGTCAGGGTCTTCATCGATGTGCAATGCAGAAAAGTCATCCACTGATTGGAGAAACTTTTCGATCTCCTGATCATCCTCTAATACCTTCCAATGTCTGACATTGTCCGGTTCAATGGGTCTGTATCTTATCTCGACATCGGATTGGGTAGTGGGTAGCGCAGGAACTTTGAACAGACTAGCTGAAAAGGCTTGAAAGTCGGCTGGAGCATTTTCTTCCCTTGGAATGAAAGAGATGTTGAAAGCCAGGAAGAAACTGTCGATAAGATCCCACACCTCGTTCCTGTAATTCTTGAGTCGAGGATGCTTGGCCTGATAGACGTTTTTCACCTGCTGGACAATTAATTCTGCATCTCCGAACATGGCCATATCCCTTATTCCCATCTCCTTTGCAGCTCTTAATCCCAGAACCAGAGCTTCGTATTCTGCCACATTGTTGGTGACTTCAAATTCCAACTTGTATGACAGTGATATGGTCTCTTGAGAAGGGGATTTGAATACCACTCCGGCACCTGCACCTATGCTGGAAGAGGCTCCGTCAAAGAACATCTTCCAAACGGAGGTGGTTGGAGGGGGCATCTCTTGATTAAGACTAGGCTGTTTTCTGATTTGCGAAGGGGCCTCAGGAGCCTCGGTGACCTGTAACAAGCTAGATCCTAAGCCAGTGTCAAGTGCAAAGATGGGGTGATTAGTGGGGTCTGCTTCATTACTGACAATGTATGCCAGTTGAGCTTCTCTGTATAATCTTTTATGTTCTCCCCCAAAGATTGGAACGGTGGCATATGTGAGATCCATCTGTAACGTCCCTCCAAGTCTCTTAATCCAAGACCTTGACAACAACATGCCAAACTTGGGGGGAACATCAGCTACCACGATATCCATGATCATGCTCTTCATGGCCAGATGAAACAAAGAGACTACTAGGTCCTTGATAACTCCCAAACATTGCACTCTCCTGGAGTCAAAAGAATAAAGATCGTGATAGGCTCGGGTGACTTCCAGTCCTAATTCTTCCATGACAGCTTTGGGCATGAGGTTGTGAGAGGCTCCTGAATCCATCAAATAGTTGTGCAGCACCTTATCATGTATGTTCAGGGAGGTGTAGAAAGGAGGGGATGAATCATCTCTGTCTTCTACCATGGGGCCTAGGAAAACTGCTGGCTTTTCATCTTGGAGGTTTATGAAGTCTGTGGAGGGGCATGAGGCTTCAGATTTCAAAAGGTCAGAGAAGCGCTTTTTAAATTCACCATGTTTGATTAGCTCAGTGAGGGGCACAGGGATTCTAATATTTTGAATCTCATGTTCGAAATTAAAAGAAGATGTATGCTTTGGAACTTCTCTAATTTCGGGAACATGATTTTGGACAATGGGAGAGAGAGTTTGGGCCTTCTTACCTCTGTGACTGTCTGTTATCTCATTAGAGGGCTTCTCTGCTCTGGTGGACGGCTCCAGAATATCAGATGTTCCTACCCTTTTGTTGGATCTCGGGTTATACCTGCCTTGTCCACCACTAGCTTTGTCTCCCTTGCTCAATTCATTTAGCTGTTTGTTCATGAGAGACTCCTCGTATGCTGATTGAGTCAAATGAGGGAAAGGAGGAGTGACCTTTAAAGAGTGGATTTTAGGCTCAGGCTCATCTGTTTCTCCTTCTTCTTCATCAGCCACAAAATTGTTCTGAAAGGGAGCTTGGATTCTTTGGTCATCTCTGTCTCTTTCCTTCTCTTTGTGTATGGGTGGAGGAGAAAAATTGTTTGGTCTTCTGAAGCCTATTCTGTTCTCAGTGTTCTGAGGACCCTTGTTCATTTGTTTTCTTTCCACCTTCAATCTCTCCATTTCTTCTTTCAAAAAGTTCATCACCTGAGTCAGCTGATTTACTTGAGGATGGGACAGTGATGGGACGGACGTTAAGGCTTCTGACTTTCCCTTTCTTCTGTCTATGTCGGCCCCGTTCCTCAATCTGTCAGCTGCCAATATGTTGGACTCTACCTCTATAGCTACATCTTGTATCTGAGCTAAGGAGGTGGCTCTTCTTTCTCTTAATAAAAGACAGAAATCAGGGTCAAATGCACCAGCATAGGATATTTGGGCAGAGGCCTCCGAGGGTTTTATCTCTGTAGGAATCTTGTTATACATCTTATTGAATCTTTTGGAGAAGTCAGAGACCGACTCTCCTTCCTACTTCTTCAGAGACCCAAACTTAGTCATGTAATATATATAATCTTTTCTATCTCCCCACTGCCTCAGGAAAACATTATCCAGGGCTTCAATGCCAGCAATAGATCCAGGGGCTAGTCCCCTAAACCACTTTCTAACCTCACCATCCAAGCTCTGGACAAAGACTCTCATCAATACATCTTCATTCTCAATATTGAGGTTATCTGCATAACTGTAAAAAGCAGCCAAGTGCTCCTCTGCAGTTATGTCCCCTTCCCCGGTGAACTTGGGCATGTACTTCAAGTAGTCTCCAGCAGGGAGAGGATTCATAGGATGAGGTAGGACCAAAGGAGCATATCTAGCAGCGACTATGGCATCCATTCTATTCAAAGGGGGATTAGCACCAGCCATAGGCATGTTAGGAAGAGGAGAACTGGGAGGAGAAGGAGTGTGAACAGGAGATGTAGGAGAAGAGTTCCTTGAAGGGGACGACGGGAAAAACAGAGAGAGGTCTAAGGGAGTTGAATGTGCAACTGCTTCTCTCTGTGAAACAGTAGTAAATAGAGGAGTAGTGAAATATTTTGAGGCCCGAGGTCTGTACCAAGGCACAACTTCCAAGGAGGGGGGAGTGACAAGGATCTCTCCCTCTAATACTAGACCAGGGGAAGAAAACTCAGCAGGAACACTCCCAAAATTCAAGAAACGAGAAACCTCAGAGGAAGGACGACTCGGGAGCTGAGAATGAGAAAATGGAGTTCTTATGGAAG
This sequence comes from Picea sitchensis, assembly GCA_010110895.2. Taxonomy (NCBI): domain Eukaryota; kingdom Viridiplantae; phylum Streptophyta; class Pinopsida; order Pinales; family Pinaceae; genus Picea; species Picea sitchensis. The sequence goes on along the minus strand of SNQJ01S0085721.1, from coordinate 7,184 downwards.
GATGTGGGGGAAATACCTGATTCAGAGGCGAAGCTTTCTCCTTGAGGAGCCTTTCCTTTTCTGAGAATCACCTCCGGATCTTCTTCAGCTGTAGCCAGAGGAAGTTGTGGATGGGACCTCGTATGTCTGCCGCTGGAAGCCACAACTAATCCAATGGGTTCGCCGCAGTGGAGTCGTCACAGTGGAGTTTCCAGGTGCACAGTAGCAATGTTCAAGTCCTGATTTCTGATGCACCTTCAGAATCAGCTTAATCTTTGTCATTCAATCCCGGGGAAAATATTCAACTTCATCGCCGGCAACGACGCCAGAAATGTTGGAGCTGGAGGTCACTCCTTGATTTCTTTCAGGAGCAGAGCCCGACGCCCATCAGTTTAATGTCACGATTTGTTTAAAAGAGATGATCAAATGGAGGGAAACTCAGAACAATATCGTCTTAACGCAGAAACTAGGCCGAGCATGCATGACGAGTGAGGTCTTGATAAACTCTAAACAGTGAGTGCTGTAAAAGGGTGAGTAGGGGGAAGACTTTCATGGGAAGAGTGCGAAGGTCTGTTATAAACATCAGGCTCATATCAGACTGGAGAAGAAAGCATTCGAACACAACAACCTTTTGCATCCAAACACAAAAACCAGAGAATACAATAATGTCACAACAAATCCTTTATCATAACATAACTGTAACAATCCACGTGAATCATTCAACTGTGAATCCTCCAGCATAAAATGAAACAAAGGTGGAAAAAGAAGAACTGTTTGTTATAAACCAAGAAGTCTCAAACACAGAGGCATAACTAGGGAACCAGAATGTTTGCTGAAACTTTTAAGTTGGGAGCTTGGCTCTACCATCGATAGATACAAAAATGGAAAAAATGCCTACATATACTCAAAACAACAACAGCAGCGGAACCAAGAAACTCCATTGAAAGCTTTGCGTCTGCATGGCTTCTGACGCTCTGCAGCCGCAATCTTTGAATGATCGTGCAACTTATGGCAGACGCGATCGATCTTCTGACAGTTTCATAAGAGAATCGACGTGCCTTTAATTTACTGCAGGACGTCCCCATTATGGCGGAGATGATGTCTAACCACCACCAACCGCTTCAATAACTTCTTTCTTGGGATCGGGGACGATCTGGCCAACTCAGCACTTTGGGACGTGGACGACTTCTCGTGCTGCCACCTGGAATAACTGAATGGCTTGAGGGATGGGTATGGAGGTCAACGCGGAGAATGGGATGCATGATGGGAGTGATGGCATCGGATTAAGAGGGCGAGGTCTGAACAAATAGGGAGGCGAGAAGGGTTGTAGGAGAGACACTTGGCAAAAGGAACGAGCGCAAGGGAACAAGAGGGTAGACGTAGGGGACGCATTTTAGTGGGAAGTTGACGTGGAGGGAAAAGGATGCGTGGTGGACAGTAAATGGACGACGAGACGGGGGAAATGCCATGTGGACGAGTGAGAGTGAGGGGAGCGATGACACACGGCAGCAGGAGAAAAGGCGGGAAGGAAGATGACGTGACGGGAGAGGGACGCACGCGAGTTAAAGACAGGGCAGCTGAGAGGGCTGAAGCTGCTCATGNCTGGAAAAAACTTCCAGACTTGTCAAAGAAGATGAAGGACCCCCGCAAAACCCTGGATTTAGCAATGTTAAGCTCCGTTGATTTTTCATTATAGCCATTTGATGCTGGCCACACCAATCGCGTTGTGAATAACATCATTCGTGCTTTTCTTAAAGAAAAACGATTGGTAACCCAAGGGCGTTGTGAATGGCATTATTCGTGTGTTTCTTAAAGGGAACGATTGGTAACTGCTGCTGCTAGTCATGGCCATGGCTAAGGCGTGCGTTTTTATCAGCAATGATCCCCATGGGCGAAGGCTGGACTGGAAGCCTCTGTTTCTATTTCAATGGGGGCGCTTCAATCGATTTGAGCTTTCCTTCAAACGTTTATTGCTCAAATGGGTTTATTCCCTCTTTTTCCTTTAAAAATTTCAAATGGGTTTATTCCCTCCTTTTTCTTGAATAACCTAACGCGATGGGCACTTGGATAACCTAACGTAATGGGGGCTCCTCTTGTATAGATCTAGCTTGTGCTCCATAACCAACCGATTGCCATTAATGACAACCTTGGCAGTCTGCGTTATCTCTGCTATATCCATATTTCCAACATGTACCGAGGCACAAATTCCAAGGAGGGGGGAGTGACAAGGATCTCTCCCTCTAATACTAGACCAGGGGAAGAAAACTCAGCAGGAACACTCCCAAAATTCAAGAAACGAGAAACCTCAGAGGAAGGACGACTCGGGAGCTGAGAATGAGAAAATGGAGTTCTTACGGAAGGATGTGGGGAAATACCTGATTCAGAGGCGAAGCTTTCTCCTTGAGGAGCCTTTCCTTTTCTGAGAATCACCTCCAGATCTTCTTCAGCTGTAGCCAGAGGAAGTTGTGGATGGGACCTCGTATGTCTGCCGCTGGAAGCCACAACTAATCCAATGGGTTCGCCGCAGTGGATTCGTCACGGTGGAGTTGCCAGGTGCACAGTAGCAATGTTCAAGTCCTGATTTCTGATGCACCTTCAGAATCAGCTTAATCTTTGTCGTTCAATCCCGGGGAAAATATTCAACTTCGTCCCCGGCAACAGCGCCAGAAATGTTGGAGCTGGAGGTCACTCCTGGATTTCTTTCAGGAGCAGAGCCCGACGCCCATCAATTTAATGTCACGATTTGTTTAAAAGAGATGATCAAATGGAGGGAAAATCAGAACAATATCATCTCAACGTAGAAACTAGGCCGAGCATGCATGACGAGTGAGGTCTTGATAAACTCCAAACAGTGAGTGCAGTAAAAGGGTGAGTAAAGGGAATACTTTCGTGGGAAGAGTGCGAAGGTCTGTTATAAACATCAGGCTCATATTAGACTGGAGAAGAAAGCATTTGAACACAACAGCCTTTTGCATCCAAACAAAAAAACCAGAGAATACAATAATGTCACAACAAATCCTTTATCATAACATAACTGCAACAATCCACGTGAATCATTCAACTGTGAATCCTCGAGCATAAGATGAAACAAAGGTGGAAAAAGAAGAACTGTTTGTTATAAACCAAGAAGTCTCAAACACAGAGGCATAACTAGGGAACCGGAATGTTTGCTGAAACTTTACAGTTGGGAGCTTGGCTCTACCATCGATAGATACAAAAATGGCAAAAATGCCTACATATACTCAAAACAACAACATCGGCGAAACCAAGAAACTGCATTGAAAGCTTTGCGTCTGCATGGCTTCTGACGCTCTGCAGCCGCAATCTTTGAATGATCGTGCAACTTATGGCAGACGCGATCGATCTTCTGACAGTTTCATCGGTGAATCGACGTGCCTTTAATTTACTGCAGGACGCCCCCATTATGGCGGAGACGATGTCTAACCACCACCAACCGCTTCAATAACTGCTTTCTTGGGATCGGGGACGATCTGGCCAACTCAGCACTTTGGGATGTGGAGGACTTCTCGTGCTGCCACCTGGAATAACTGAATGGCTTGAGGGATCGGTATGGAGGTCAATGCGGAGAATGGGATGCATGATGGGAGTGATGGCGTCGGATTAAGAGGGCGAGGTCTGAACAGATAGGGAGGCGAGAAGGGTTGTAGGAGAGACACTTGGCAAAAGGAACGAGTGCAAGGGAACAAGAGGGTAGACGTAGGGGACGCATTTTAGTGGGAAGTTGACGTGGAGGGAAAAGGACGCGTGGCGGACAGTAAATGGATGACGAGACGGGGGAAATTCCATGTGGACGAGTGAGAGCGAGGGGAGCGATGACACACGGCAGCAGGAGAAAAGGCGGGAAGGAAGATGACGTGACGGGAGAGGGACCCACGCGAGTTAAAGACAGGGCAGCTGAGAGGGCTGAGGCTGCTCATGAGCCGTTGATCCGGGCTCCTCGATCGTGGCCATCGAAAAACTGCATACGCGATTCCG
>SNQJ01S0085720.1:0-26045 GCA_010110895.2 Picea sitchensis | reverse complement strand
TTGCCATCAAACTTCCTCATATGAATCTTAGGAACGTGGTTGGTCTTCAAACCAAAGTTGGAGTTTCTCCATTCTTGATTCACCTTCCTTGTGTCCTCATCATGAATTTCATGGGATGCATTTTCACTTTCAAGTGTCTTCTCTGTTAAAAAAAATTTCAATACTTCCATGATCTCCCCTTTTAAACCATCTATCTTAGTATCCAACTTAGCTTCGATTGAATCCATCTTCTTTTGTAGTTCATTTATGTCCCTACGCATTTCTTCACCTTCATCAAAAGTCTAATTAGGATTTTATGGAGGCTTATTTGGTGTAGAAGGTCCCTTTTTCAGTGGCATGTTGGCCAAGTATCACTTTTGAATCTTGATTTTGAGGTGGTTCTGCTAGACAATATTTGTTTTGTTCTATCTGCCAAGTTTCATCCCTTCTGGGTATGAAACTTTCTTTTAGGTAGTTCTCTAATATTTCTTCTCTGCAATTCCGTAGGTCTGATCAAAATTGGATGTGCCAAGTGGAATTTACAGTAACTTCCTCACAACTTGTCGATTTTTGTCCTTTCCAGGAGATATCACTTGTATAACATGCCCCGCATAAAATAATTGATATCAAATTATGAAACTCGCACCCAAAATACTACGAACTATCCACGATCCAATGCAACCATTCCCACTCAATTTGGATACTCTAGAAATAAGTTATGATTGCTTTACCTGGAACACCTTCTTGAGACTAGTCAATAGGACTAGTCAGAAACATGGTCTGGTTCCTTTGTTTGTCAATGTAGGAAACATGGTACCTTTCATCATGGGCCAACACACTTTTTGAGGTAACTTTCTGTAGGGCTTAAAAAAAATATTTTTTCTAGTTTTTATCATTTTTGTGTGTCTACTAGGTTTATATTTAGGGAATGTGGATGATTAGTTAGATTTTAGTTTGTAGGTTTGGCTTAAAACCCTTAAAAATCCAAAGGATTGAGGAACAAACCCCCCTGTGGGTTTACTACCTTTCCTTCAAGAGTTTTTTTTAGGGTTTGACTCTTTGTTTGTTCTCTACAAATAGGTTGTAACTTTGCATTTCAATGGTTGTTTACATATATAGGTTTCTTTTATTGCAATTCATTTCATTTTAATTTGAAAAGTCAAAAGAAACATAGGCATGTAGATAGTTGCATTGCATTTTTTTTAATTATCTGTTATAGTCATGGACCATTTCATTTTTCCTATTAAAGAATGCTCATGTAGGTCAGATTTGCATAGATCCTGTGTCAATGGCATGATTTTTTTTTTTTAAAACCCCAATATCGGTCGCTTTAGCGACTAACCTATTTGTCGCTAGTATTTTCAATTTGTTGCAAACATCAACGTATTAGTCTCTAAAGCGACAAACGTGTTAGTCACTAGAGCGACCAACGTGTCTGTCGCTAGTATAGCCAATTGGTCGCAAACATCAACATTCGTCACTAGAGAGACCAACGTGTTCATTTTATTTTGACCTTTTTAACTGATGGTTTGGTCTCTCTAGTGACTAATATTCGTCGTTCTAGCAAATCATAGTGGTTTATTAACTAAGTTTTCCAGGGTTGTTTTGGTCACTCTTGCGACTAATATTAGTTGTTTCACCAACTAACATTCGTCACTAGCCGAACTTTTACCTATTGTGAATAGGCTTATTTTTCTGGTCGCTAGACCAACGAAGATCCATGTGTTGTTGCTAGACTAACAAATGATTTCCAACGAAAACAAAATTTTTCTTGGTCACAAAAATGACTCTATGCCGACGAAAATTCATCTCTACTTCGTTGCAAAAACGTTCACATTTAATAGTGATTGTAACAAGCGACGGGATCAGCAGGGAGGTTGGTCTGACTCCACAATGAATTAAAACTCTAAAGATAAAAATATATTAGAAGGCCACCTAGTAATCAAAGATCACACCAAGATTCAAATGGCCGATATGCATGCAAACGGAGTAAAGTGGTTGAGTGGCCTCCCTCCCTAAAGAAGGTATGTCTCACCCAAGAGGGGCCTGAGACTCCCTGCTAAAGATCAGAGGTAATATAATCAGTTATAACGGCCCTCATGGGCTTAACAAATAGTCAGTCAAATCCCCATAGAGAGGTAATCCTCCATAAAGGTTGTGTGTTGTCTGACCCTTATCTAACCCAGGGTACCTGCAGAATAACCCCAGCAAGTAACTTATGAGACACCTAAGTCAAGAAACTAATAAACCACTATATAATCAATGTACAGGTGAGCAGTCATAAGTCAGTTCCACTGTATGGGTAGGGTAGAAAATCCTGAAACCTTGAAAGCACCACCTCTCACAGAGGTAAGGGCACTAACAAGATCCCCATATACCAATAGATCCCAAAAAATTTCTTTGACACTAGGAAGGTATCAAGGGGATATCCCTTCAACCAATTGCGCATGACCTCATGATTAACTCCAGTGTGAGTGGAGCCTCCTGATCTTACCAATTATACAATGGGTTTCTCCACTCCCTAACTCAGACATATATGTTGATTTAATTTCCTTGGAGAAGTTTACTCACAAAATCCTATTCCAAGGTGTAATCCTAGGATAGTTTGTGCACCCTAGAAAATAAAATCGTGACTAATTAATTTTAAATTATAGCATTGATTTTAATGGTCATGATTACTCAAAAAGGTATGGTAGTGAAACTCATGGTGTTATGACTCTGCAAGAAAATTAAATATGAAAATAATGCAAATTCCTAACTTTAACTTTCAATGAATGATACGCTTCTAAAAATGATGTAATTTTAAAATTCAACTCTGCAATTCAAAAGTAAAAATGAAATCTTTCACTATATGCACTAAGATAATGATAAAAACTCAAAAGACAAAAATGTCAAGCAATGCAAAATGCCTATTTGTTTTTTCAATATATCAAAAATGAAAATGCATGGACTGAAAAGTAACTTGATATATAGCCCTATTATGTATAAAAAAGAGATAACTCAAGAAGGATACCAAGAAACAAAACACCCATCCCAATGTACAAGGACAATAAAAATGAAAAGATGAAGAGAAATACTTCGCCTAGGAATTAAACCAAATGAGGGTTTCCTGTCATCCCAACAACACTTAACAAGCACTACAAAGACCCAAGAAGACTCAGCAAGCATCAAATCCCACCCAACAAACACTAGGCTAGGAAAAAAGCCAAGGCAAATTGATGTACACGACTGTTTGGGAAACCAGAGCATATATGCATAGCTTGCAGTGAGACAACCTATGTGTATATGCGATTGTCAATAAAAAAGATGCATACATGCTTTGAAACAAGGCCAAGCAAGGGAGAAAGGCTAAAAACTCAGACCCAGAGTGAATAGGAGCTATCAAGCAATGATGTGACAAGACCCACAATAGAAATGATATCAATATAAGGAGAAAATTAATTCAAAACCTAATAAATAAGATTCATCCCCAGTATGGTCGCCAATTTTGTTACGAGGAAAATATCTCTATGGCTAGGGTGAACCACAACAGACAAAAATGACTGCAAAAATAAACTCTATCCCAACAACATGTTATATAAACCATTGTGCAAGTGAGATAAGAAAGAGGCCTACCTCGTTCAAATGTTCAATGATGTCCACTGTTGAGAACTTTGATCCAAATCTATATATACCTGCAACAAGTTCTCAACAAATAAGCAAAAACAAGCATATGGTGTTAATATAAAAGGTTAGCACATTAGATAGCGTAATCAATCAATATACATAACAAATGCACCCATGGATTATAATTCATATATTTGAAAGACATCAATTTGATGAGAGGAGAGTATTTCTATTAATAAATGATCAATAAAAGTGAAAATATTACAGACTTCCGTGTCAACACGGTTCGGAACCGAGAAACTAATTTCCTTCCAGCTGGGCCTCCACCACTTCAATCCTCCACCAAAGGCAAGCTCATATAAGGGATACAATGAGGCTCTCCATCAATAAGGGAAGATCTTGGGCAATGAACATTATGTTCAGACTTAAAGGACAAAGGGATGCAGACTCAATATGAAGTAAATAATTCCTCCAGAGTAAATTTGCTCTCAAAGTTGAATTCTTTATCCTTTTCCATAGCTCGGAATTGGCTTCTTTATAGCCTTCAAAATGCAACTGAAGGGCCAATTCGGAATGTTTCTAGTATATGGAAGGCCGAGGATTATATATATCTTGTTGTGACATGGAAAACTGACATTTAAGTTTGATTTTCTGGAACAAATCACGATGTACACGGGCTATAGTGGAGCAGCCTGTGTATATGCTTGTTTTATAGTGGGAAAGATGCGTACAGGTGGAAAAAATTGTATTTTTGTCTCTGGATTTTAGTAACAGGGAAGATAAGTCTGCATAGGGAAATGGAATAAGGCCCTCTTTGCAAGATTGCATAGTGTGAGGCAAATATTTCTCTAACATTGTGCCCAACATCTGATAGGTGGAAGTGAAGTCAGGATCTCTCTCATAGAATTGGATCCATCCGGAGGTCTCATGGCCACAAGATTCTAGCACCATGGTGATTGTTGCAACTGCAGGTCAGTTGAGGAAATCAATGATGCGATTGGTGTTTTTTGTATTATACTTGATGTTGAGGTGGAATTGTTGTAAGCATGTGGACCACTTATGATGGTAGTCATTCTAGAATTTTCCTTGTGTCTACATGAAATGCAACGACTTATGATCAGTTTGGATGACTCTCTCCTTCCCAATAATGTAATGCCTCCACTGGTGGCAGGATTTTACAATGGAGTACATTTTGTTTTTAAGTAGGGTACTTACGAAAGGCATTTGATAGTTTCTCACTATGATAGGTCACGGGGTGTCTGCGCTGAGTGAGACATGTGCCCACAACATAGTCTAAAGAATATGTCTCAATATCAAAGGGTTGTTGTAGGTCGGGTAATGAGATAATTGGGGCTAAGAATAAGTGCTAATTGAAATAATCAAACCCTTTCTATTGTGACAAGCCCCATATGAAATTTTCCTTACCACCACCCCTAGTTACTTAGTTGAGGGCACATGCAATAAGGGAGAATCCCAACACAAACCTATGATAGAAACTAGAAAGGCCTAAGAAGCTTCGAAGATCAATGAATGTGTTTGGGGATATCCAGTCACGAATGACCCGGATATTGGCTGGATCCACATGCACCCCATTCTCATCAATAATGTAGCCTAGGTATTGGACCCTTTCCATGTCAAAGGATAATTTTTCCAAGTTTTCATATAGCTTGTGCTACCATAGAGTGTGCAGAACCTATTGAATATGTTGCAATTGTTATAGATGAGGATGTCATATAGATACACCACCAAAACAAAATTGGTGAAAGGCCGCAGTACATTTTCCATCATCCTCATGAAAGCTGTTGGGGCATTCATTGAACCAAAGGGCATGACCAGCCATTCAAAAAGACCTTCTTTGGACTTGAAGGAAGTTTTCCATACATCTGTCTTCTCTATTGGGACCTGATGGTAGCCATACTTCAAATCAATCTTACTGAAGTGTTAACCCCCTCGTGTTGGTAAAGGAGATCGTCAATTCGGGTAATAGAGTATCGATTCCTGACTGTGATTTTATTTAGGGCTTGATAATCAATGCAAAGTCACCATGTCCCATGTTTCTTCTACACAAGCATGATTAAGTTTCCAAAAGGTGATGAGTTGGGATGGATGTTCCCCTTTTGGAGAAATTCTTAGATCTAACACTTGATCTCTTGATTTTCTAACAGAGAACTGTGATAGACTATCCCATTGGTTAGCAGTGCACCAGGGGTCATATCGATGGAATTCTTGACTTGACAGTGCAGAGGTACCCTAGTGGGTGAGGAGAAGATGTATTTGTGTTCTTCCATGACCTTATCCACTTTCTTCTTCTGCGTGGAGAGTTCATTCGTGGAGTCCATCGATGTGGTTGCAACCTTCCACTCACTTTGAGAGTGAAATACGAAGAACAAAAACTTTTTGATCAGAGAGATGACCTTCCTTCATTTCTTTCCATAGATCAAGGAAATGAAAATAGGTGGGACTGCCTCGGGTATCCTGTATAATTTTTTGTTCAGAGTAATAATATCATTGTGAGGACTAGACTCATATACAACATTACATTTCCATAAATATTTTTGGCCCAAAATAATATCACAAACTTCAAGGGGACAAACATCACATAATAACTCATCTTTGAAGGGCTTAATGTCATAGGACAAGTGGCATGATTGGTTTATGCGAAGATTGCTTCCTCGGCGGAGCCATCCAATGGTGTATGGTTCCAGGTGTGGCATTTTTGTCAGGTCTAGATGCCTGACAACCTCCACTAAGATGAGGTTATTTTGGCTACCGTTATCAACAATGAAGTGAAACAGTGTGCCCTTCACCCACATTTGTGAATGAAAGAGGTGCTTTCCTTCCTCTGGCTCATCAGTTTCATCGGGCTGGATCTTGGTGGTATAAATGGTGGCACAAGGTTTCACATCAATGATTTGTCTACCCTTTTCTGATTCTGACTCAAATTTGAAACCCAAATCTGATTCGAAGCCCAAAAAATATTATTTAGGGACTCAAAATGGCCTCGGAAGTTCAGGACCCGAAAAGCTAGGAAAATAACTTCCAAAATGAAAATTGCATGTGATCCAGTTGGAATAGGTGGGTGGTCGCCAATATCTACCTGGATCAAAAAGGTTGGATGACTACTAACTAAGAGTAAATTTTGGAAATAGAAAGCTAAATGAGATGGTTACTCTACATACTATGATGGAAAAACTCTCTTTTCATTTTTTTTTCTGAAGTTTCTTTTATAAGTTTCTCAGTTGGAGGTGTCATAATGGTTGTAATTGTTGATTGAATATCAAGATCAATTATTTTGACCAATGCATTCCTTAACCATTGTCCAATATATTATTTCATAGGGGAAACCATTATTTCATTCTTGGTATTGACATCAAATAGATCATCTTAAATATGTTTTAATTCAAAACCTAACTGATGTATTTTATCTACTTGATCTTCATTCTTGTTTACATAATGGACTAACCATTGTTCAACTTCCTCTCGCAAAAATTCAATTAGGTTGTCAAATTCATTATCCCATGAAGTTCAAGAACCTCTATTTGTTCTTGAAATTGATCCTTTGTATGTAATACAGATTGCATTATCAAATGTGGACCCTCCAAATCCTTAGTTAAATCAACAAGCTTGAGAAACAAGTCACTTATTTTGTATCGATAACATCATGCTCATAAATCATTTCCCACAAACATTTGATTCTTGTTGACCAAGATGCATTTATTTGTTTGAGTTAGACCTTTGAGGGAAGATGTTGTTCCCTCATGTGGACATCATTCATGGTTGATATTCTCATAGTAAAGGTGTTAAAATTTAATCCCCTTTTAATATTAATCTTGATTATGGTGTATCCTCTAAAATATTAAGTGGTCTAATGGAAATATTGGTTCAGCAAACAAAGGTTTGGGCAATAAAGCATCTTCTAATTTTCTTATTATTTTATTCAATACCAAGTTCTCCCTTTATTGTTCATCAATAGAATATTTTAAGACATTGATCCCCTATGGCTTGGTGGAATTCTTTGCTTTGAGTTATTGAAGATGTTTTTTTAGGAAAATTGGGTGATCCTTAGATACCACTTATTGTGGTTTTCCCTCTTTTTCTATACTGGTCATTGGTGCTAGCTAGAGTATAAATATCATCTTGATGATTTTCAGGGGGAATCCTCTCAAGGACTTTCACTATCCCCTCCTCCTTCATCCAATTATGTTGACTTAATGAAATATGAACCATAGAGCCATGAACAAACCAATAGATTCAAAGATGTGAACTTCATGAATTTCTCTCATTTTGAAAAGATCAAAATAAACAACAAATTCATCCAGGTGAGAGATATTTTTTACAATAATCTCTCCAACTTTTAAGGGTAATGGAATTAATTACTTTTTCATTTTTCATTGAAAAAATGGACCCAAGATCTATATTTTTTGCATACATCAACTATAAAGAATTTATCACACATATAAGAACGGTGTAAAAAGGATTTTCCTTGAAACCCATATAATCTGATGTAGTTGAATCCATCTCGTACTTTGAAAACTCCCCTTCCAACAAGAAAAGATGTGGCTTCTTTTGGAAATCTTTATGTACAAGAACCATGAATCATCTTCTTGAGCATAGACACAAAAGCACTCTATACTTTGTAAAAATGATAAGGAGCCTTATGTTTACAGAGTGTTGGATACCATAACTGTACTGGATCCTTATTGTAATTCATATTTCTTCATCATGTAAAGTCTTCAAATACATGGCAATATACTATTGCATGATTCAAGTAAGAAGTCATATAGAACTTTTTTGTTTTGTGAAAATTTTCCAATTGAAAGGAAACTTCATTTGAGATAATATGTGACCAATTAAAATTTACATCTTCATGGACAAATTAATAAATAACATAGAGAATATATTTCAAAACAAAAACTATAGAGTCTTTTCCAACAATCCTGGCCAACAACCATGCAAATTCTTTGTATGGGTGCTTGAGTGGGCATACCTCAATTTGAGAAGAGATCCCAAAATCATTTGGTGGCTCTGTGGGGAATATCTTTAGAATGTCTACTACCCCATCATAGGCCTTCATAAAGGAATTAGATTCAGAATCTTTGAAATTCGTATGAGATGTAGGAAGTCAAATAAATTTCCTAAAAATTGTAGGTGCAAGAGAGACAGATGTCCTTCTCGCCAATGGAATTATCCTTTGTTCAATGTTGAACTTGTTTGCATGCCATAAACAAATTCTTTGAAGTCGAAAACCTCAAGCATGCACTCTGTTTGTGACATTTTATAAGTCCACACTTTATTCGAACTTCTTTCCTCATGAAATGAGAATCTTGAATACCACTTAAAATCTTCAGACCATTGGAACATGGTCTTCATGTCCCAAGGTGTTGATGGTGTCTACACAATATAGTTATTTTCTCTTAGTTGAAAAACTTTTCTTTTACTAATTTAGTGAATAGGTGGAAGTTTCATTAAGGTAATATCTCTTATACCGAGGATAGAAACATTACCAAATTCACCACATATTAACAATAATATCATATGTTGCAACACTTAGTTCGTTAATTTTATTTACTGATTAGATTTGAATTTATAGAAAAAAAATTATGAAAATCATGTCACATAAATAATGGTATTAATCCAGATGTGTGATAATTGATGTGGCGATGGAGTTATAAATTTTCTTGGAAATGGTGCTTATGCATTAGGATTTATGAAAATATGTTAAGTATGAAAAGTGCAAAATGAGTGATGCGGAGGGCCATTTTCAAGAATGTGGAAATGTAGGTTGCGCGTTCTGGGAGGTCAAGGGATAAAATAGAGGGGGGTCTCCCACATCCATATTCATAAAATCAATTGTGTAAATCTACGTTCATTTTGTGTGATGTATAAATGTGGGTTCATTTTGCGGGATGCAAAATTGTGGGTTTGGGGGTTGCAAGTTGTGGAAGTTAGTAATGACCTTTCCCTCCACAATAAGACTCCTACAAGTGAAGAAAAATGACTAAGTGTGGTTTTTCATAGAGATATTAATAGAGGGTCATATGGAGGAAAAATATACTAAGTATGGAAGCTTGTATGTTTACATACCTGCGGAGATAAGGGGTGGTCTTCACGAAACCCGCATTTGTGAAAAATGACTAAGTGCGTTATGTTAAAAATAGAAGTAAGTATCACCAATGTATTAAGACATTGATCAAGGAAACTTGATCAACAAGGGGGATATGATCCCATGAGAGAGGGGGTTAAAGGGGCTAAAGGGGCTAAGTCATTTTATTATATCTTACTTACCCATATTTAAATTAATTAGGAAAAATAGTTATGTGAGCTTCTTATGGATCTGTTGTACCTACAACAACACCCATTAAATTTTCATTTTGTGAGAAAACTAAATGCCCCCCCTTGCTAAAACTCCTGGATTGAGTTTGATTGAAAAGAGTAGTTCTTTATATCCAAGTATTCCTATGATATTAACAAAGTAAGGAAACTCATTTTCCCTTGTTTTTTCCTTGATTTTGATGTACATTCAATGTCTATTGATCAATCATATAAATAAAGGTTGGTCATTTTATAATTCATTGATCCTTTTGTTTCTACATGTATGTGATTGTTGGACAGGCATTTTGGATAAAATTTTGAGAAATATCTTAAGTATGGAGGAGTTGCACAATAAGAGAGGAAAGAAGGAAAGATATAATCAGAGTGCACAGTGAAGGCATATTCAGTATCAGAGTGCACACTAAAATCATACTTAGCGGTGCATAAGAAGATAAATCAAAAAATAAAGCAAGTAGGAAATAAAGCAGGAAAAAAAAAAGAGCATAAAGTAGGAAATAATGCAAGGAGATAAAGCAGGTGAAAGGAAAGGAAAATCAACATGCAAGCACAAAGGAAGGAATAGAATGCATGAACATTGAGTTGACATGATTTGTCCTATGGTTTTGGGGATAAGTGAGTAGGGATTTGAGTCCTAAATTATATGTATAAATATGTAAAAGGTCGGGAAAGAGAGGGTTGGCCATTGCAAGTTATTTTAAGGTTGGTTGATGTGTTGAAGTTGAGGCATTGATGGGATGATAGAGAGAGTCTGTGTCAAAAGTTTTAGGAGAGGTTTCAAAAAGAGAGGCTTGAATTGCAGAGAGGCTAAGTGAGATGGGGATTGATATCATGATGTATATATTGTAAGTGCAGTGTGCAAGCCTAGGAAAATTGCATAAAATATAATAAAGAAGCCAATTGTTGTGGATGTATCCCAAGGATTGGGTGAACCACATTAAATTCTATGTCTGAATGTGTCTTTTTGTGTGATTGTCCATGAATGTTCATTTATGCATGATTAGAGTTAGCTTTGTTTGTTATATGCTTAATGTGCAATAATTATGGATGGATTAGTGACTAGTTTATGCAATAATGTGCATTATAACGGCACTGCATAATTGAGTGTATGAATTAATCAAAGAATAATAGACATAAAAGTTGCACAGATGCTATATAAATAATAATGAATGTGTTGATGGTATCAAATCCCCTCATCCCTACGGAAATTTGGTTCATGCAGTCCTAGTAAATACCTCTAGTGGGACGCCACCTACATGAATTTGATGACCAGAGGGCCAGTAACTGCATGGTTTTGTTGATTAGAAAACTTGAACTTAGGGTATTACAACTGCAATCCAACAAATGGTTCCATTATTGGGACTCAAAATCTGTGATTGAGGGAATATTTTGGAGGTAGACTAAGAAAGAAATCACCAAATGGATAGAAAGGAAGCAATGAGAATTCACCCGAAAAGAGGATAGAACCCCTCAGATGAATGACTAATAATGGATGCAAAGGTATGTGTACATAGAGCTGAATGAGATTTTATTTGGTGAATTTATGATTATTTTGACTAGATGGTTAGAAAGATTAGTGAAGAATATTGGAAGATATAGAATAGTTGCGCCAAGGAACTGGACTCCTGAGTTGGAAAGACAATTGAATTATGTAAGTAATAAAACTTCTCGCACAATTGATATTTGGTTGAATATCATATTAGGGGTTTATATTACTAAATTTGCAATAGATTGCACGCAGTCATATAGTGTTGCGGAAAGAGAAATTTTCAAACAAGCACATGGTAGGTTTATGAAAGCATTGGGTACCTAGATAAAGTTATTTCTATGTAATAAATGTTTGATGACAATGAAGTCATATTTCTAAAGTTATTTTGTGCACATAGGGGGACTAGAGCTAACCAGGGGATAGTCTAAGGGTTGGAAGGATTGAAGAAAAGATGACTAGAGAAGGGAAAACTAAGGATGTAGAAAGACAAAGACGGAATATCAGAGGAAGAAGATGAATTTTGTAAATGTGTTGAACCTACACAGAATAGATCTAGATAAACAATAATACACACATTTTCAGAGAGAATTGGAGAAAGAAGAATAAGGAGAGAAAGAATGAAATAATTCTCATTAATCGTTATGAATAATAAATAGTTTACACATGATATACTCTGTATAGCTCAATGAGTGTGCATTGGAGGTGAACCAATGCACCATAGTGGTGGTCTAGAGTGATTTGGACACACACCAGCAGTTATGGGAGTGAATTACCACCTAGTCTAGTCTCTCAGACATTTACGGGAGTGAACTGCCACCTAGTTGAGTTAACTAGTCAACTAGTCTTCATTTAACTGACTGAAAAAAGAGTAGTGAGGAGTTAACTCAGGGAATCAATGGTAATGCACCAGTCTAGTGATGATACCAAGGCAAGTTTGAATTATCATGGTGATGATCCCAATGTTGCATGGTGATAAAAACAATGCAGCATCTAAACTCAACTCAACTAGTCAAACTGAAGTGTCAACTGAAAGAGAATATTCTTTAGGTGGAAAATTATCCCCTAAAATATAGGAGACTGGATAATGACTAATTATGATTAATAAACAAGTAAAAAACTTAGGAAAAATAAATCCTAGGTGTGTGTGAAGTAACTCCAACACCCCCCCTGAACACCATTATGGTGAAAATAAAGAATGGCTCTCGACAACGAGGCCATGTTAAGTACCCAAATANCCCCTCAAGGTACAATGTATGTAAAAATAAGAACTACAACTGCTAGCCAACTGTGTCCTTCACTCCAAGATGACTTCACATAGAATGGAACTTCTTCTTAGTGAAGGTATTGGTGAAGATGTCTGTCGTTTGTTCTGCTGAAGGAAAAAATTGTAAGTCGATGATCCCCTCATGTACTAAATCCTAGATGTAGTGAATGTGGATCTCGATGTGCTTCATCCACTTCCTCTAAACTAGATCTCTATATAACTTCAGAGTGCTCTAGTTGTCACATCAGATGAGGATCAACCGATGAAATTGAATTCCCAACTCAGTGAGAAAATGTTGTAGCCACATAGCCTGAATGGTTATTTTAACTACCCCTCTGTACTCTACCTCGGTTGAAGATATATCAATGGCATATTGCTTCTTGGTCGACCAACAGATAGGCCTGGAACCAAGACTGAGTGAGTAACCATATGTGGACTTGTAATCAGTGTTATCGCCAGCCTAGTCGAAATCAATAAACCCAATGATACATAATGAAGAGTCTGTTGCATAATGAATCCCAAAGGTGATGGTTCCCTGTACATATCAAAGGATACACTTTGCAGCCTTCCATTGTAGCTCATGCAGCTCCTGCATGAACCTGGAAACTACACCAACTGCATATGAGAGGTCTGTTCTAGAGTGTGTGAGATACAACAAGCTCCCCACAAGCTCTCTGTATATTTTGTTGTCAACTAGTGGAGTATCCTTTCCATCCTCAAGTTTGAATCCTAATAGAAAAGGATTCAGAGCATACTTGCAGTCTGTCATGTGAAATCTCTCAAGGAGATCTCCTGCATACTTGGACTAAGATAGTTTGATGCCTAATGCATCCTGAATGATCTCGAGTCCAAGGAAGAAGTTTAGCAGACCCATGTCTTTCATAAAAAACCTATCATGTAGAATCCTCTTAACTACAACAATCATTGAAGTTGAGCACCCAGTGATCAACAAATCATCGGCATACATAACCAAAAGTAGAAGTGAATCCGTCATCCTGAGCATGTAGACATTAGGGTTTTATTTACAACGTAAAATGTTTTGTGACAACACGTAGGAATCCATCTTGGCATACCATGTTCACAGAGCCTACTTGAGGCCATAAAGAGACTTTTCAGTCGATAGACCAAATATGATTCATGCATAAATCCATGGGGTTGCTACATGTAGATCTCCTCAAAGAGATCACCGTAAAGAAATTCATTCTTCACGTCCATTTGATGGACTTCCCATCCTTTGTTTGTCACAATGGAAAGTGCCAATCGTATGGAATCCATCTTCACTATTGGAGAAAGGTATCATCATAGTCAATACCATGCACCTACTGAAAACCTTTGGTGAAAATCCTCACTTTGTATCTGCTAATCTATCCATTCATTACGCTCTTGGTCCTATAGACCCATATGCATCTGACACGTTTCCTCCAAGAAGGAAGGGGAACCAGATCCCAATTCTGGTTCTCAAGGATGGTGTTTTACTCCTCCTGCATGGCGGATTCCCAAAAGGGATTTCTAGTAGCCTCACCATAAGACTATGGATCTGAAGACCAAACCAAGAAAAAATGCCTAGAGGGAAATGGTTTAGTGGCAATGAGTGCAACAAAAGCTCCTTGAAATCAAATCGAGTCCTCCTAGTATCGGTTGGATCACCAATGAGATCCCTTGCATCCTGAAGAGTATTGTGTGCCAACTTGGGCCTCTGCTCTGGCTCTGCAACTGTATATGGATTCTTTGACTCTACATCTAACTGTACTGAATCTGAATATGAATCATCTGAGTCCTTTGAATCAGAACTCTCATCTGAAGAAGAGTTGTCATGTGCATGCTCATCATCTTGGATAGGTGATATAGTGAAGGTGTATTCATGCGACTGTTGAGGTGCATGCAAGACACTTTCCTCGAATTGGAAAATTCGCTCAATGATGAGATGCTCTAAGGAAATATCAATAATCCTATATCCCTTCACACAATCGGGGTATCCAATAAAAATGCACGTAGTTCTCTTTGGATCAAGTGCCTTCCTCTTTTCAGAGGGAATCCTGGCCCATGCATGTGAACAAAAAATGTGAAAGTGGGTCACTTTTGGTTTGAGGTCGCTCCAAGCCTCATAGGGGGTCTTATCCTTGAAAGATATATGGGGAGATATTTTTTGGATGTATGTTGCACAGTTAAGTGCTTTGGCCCATAGTCTCTGTGGTAGAGACTTTGCATGCAACATGAAAGATGCCATCTCCTTTAAAGATTTGTTTTTCTGCTCAACAACTTTGTTTTGCTGCAAAGTATAGGAAACTGTATGCTACAATTGAATCCCTGCCTCATGGAAAATATTATGCTGCAACTAAATCTGTACTGTGTCTCAACCAAGGATTTGAAATCTTTGAGGTGTTGAAAGACCTCAGATTTTTTCCTAAGAAAGTAGATCCAAGTAAAACGTGAGAAATCATAAAAAAAATTAGTACAAACCTCACTTTACTGGTAGATGGATGTGGAAAAGGACCCATAAGGTCACTGTGGATAAGATCCAAAGGTGTGGAAACTCACTAAGACTTTCCTTTTTCAAATTTCTCCTGAGGGTGTTTTCCGAGAACACATCCCTCACATACTCCCTTGGAGAAATGGATGCCTGGTAGACCATAAACTAATTTGTGCTTGCTAATTTGTTGCATGTATCTAAAATTCAAATGTCTAGACCTTTCGTGCTATATCCTACTACTTTCATCGACATGAGTAAGCAGTAAAGGAGAATCAAGTTCAATGAATTCAAAAAATGTATACAATCTAGACTAATGATTTACCTCACCTGTAGCAACCTTGGAATTGGTTTTCATGTCGTAGATTTCCACATAATTTTGTGTTAATATGACTTTATTTCCGGTGTTGGAATTCATCATCTAATACACGAAGAGAAGTTTGACAAAAATCTTGGGAACATGCAGCACATTCTTGAAGCTTCTGTTGGTGATTTCAATCCTTCCTTTGTCGGTGACTTCGATAGAAGAGTTGTCCCCCATCAGAATAGGAGGACCTTTACATGCATCCAAATAGGAATATATTTATTTTGAGGCATCCATGTGATGTGATTCTTCTGAAACAATGATCCAAGCATCGGGAGATGAGTTGATGGCAATCAAGGCATGGCTAGAATTGCATTTCTTGGAATTTAGATCTTCTAGCTTCTTCCTCTTGGCACCCTCGAGGATGCGATATCCAAGGTTGTTTTGCTGAAATATTTGAGACATCAGATATATTTTTTTTTGCATGCATGCAGATTCCAAATGGAATCCTTTGTGACAGTATGTGCATTTCTCTCCTTTTCTTCCCTTTTCTCCTTTGGATCCGGAGGCATCGATGAAGGGTTTTGTGTACCCTTCCTTCTTCATATGTGCATGATATTTCCATTTATCTTTATCTTTAGATTTCTGATATTTGTGGCTGCCATCATGCACAGTGAGTTCATGTTCCCTTGGGCCTTTGATTGTTCCCATGTTGATGAGCTTAGTTTTCTCTTGTGTCAGGGATTCGATAAAGTCCTCAAGAGAATGCATCTTCCAGGTGGATCCAGAGGAGAATATGATAGTATGGAATGTGGATATGAATACAGAGAATTTAGAACCAATATTGGAGAGAATGGTGAGAACCATTTGTTTCTCATCCTTCAATTTATCAACCCCACAAGCTTTGAATTGTGACGGTAAATCCTTAAATTTTGTAAAAAAATCTTAGATATTCTCGAAGATTTTCGGATCCAATGTGAGTTTCTCCACCCCCAGCATGTGTCCCCTCATATCATATTGTTTTCCAAAGATCCCTTCCAAGGTGGTCAAGGCTTCATTGGGATTCTTATAGGAAGATATGTGAAAAAGGAGATCAGGAAAAATAAGACTACAAATTGTTCTGAGTGCCTCATCCATGCGATTTAAATACTTGGATTTTTCTATGGATGATGTCGATTTTGTATCTGTATTCAAGTTTAACCTATACAACCCTCTGGTTCGAAGATGTATAGCTATTTTATCCTTCCATGAAAAATAGTTGTAAGGTGTAAGAATGAATTCTTTTTGGAATTCCATCTTTCTATTGTCTTCAATCTTTTGTACCTGCAAAAAAATCTGGTGTAGCTTTTGCTTAGCAGTCTGTCGGCTCTAATACCATATAAATGTGATGAATGTGAAAATAATAGATCTAGATAAACAATAATACACACATTTGCAGAGAGAATTGGATAAATAAGAATAAGGAGAGAAAGAATGAAAGAATTATCATTAACTGTTATGAATAATGAATAGTTTACCCATGATATACTCTATAAAGCTCAATGAGTGTGCACTGGAGGTGAAACAATGCACCATAGTGGTGATATAGAGTGATATGGACACACACCATCAGTTATGGGAGTGAATTTCCACCTAGTCTAGTCTCTCAGGAAGTTATGGGAGTGAACTGACACCTAGTTGAGTTAACTAGACAACTAGTCTTCAATTAACTGACTGAACAAAGAGTAGTGAGGAATTAACTCAATGAATTAATGGTAATATGTCAGTCTGGTGATGATACCAAGGCAAGGAGGAATTATCATGGTGATTATCCCAATGTTTCATGGTGATAAAACCAATGCAGCATCTAAACTCAACTCAACTAGTCAAACTGAAGTGTCAACTGAAAGAGAATATTCTCCAGGTGGAATATTTTCCCAAGGTGACTCCTTACAGAATGAGTACACCATAATTATAGGATCTGCAAATGCATCATAAAGAACTTCTAAATAAGGGGTATATACACCAATTGTGTCACCTTGGGGTGCCCCAGTCTTGTTTTTGAAAAAGAAATATGGAACATTAAGATTGTGCATTGACTTCAGATGGTTGAATAAAGTGACTGTTAAGAACAAGTATCCTCTACGAAGGATTGATGATCTCTTTGATCAATTGAAGAATGAAAAGATATTTTCAAAGATAGATATCAGATCAGGACACCATCAGGTAAGAATTAAAGAGGAATATATCAGCAAGACCACCTTTAAGACAAGGTATGGTCATTATGAGTTCACAGTGGTGCCATTTGGGTTGTCAAATGCACTAGTTGTTTTCATGTGCTTTATGAATGGTGTTTTCCAATAATATTTAGACAATTTTGTCATTGTCTTTTTGGATTAAATTCTTATATATTCTAAGTCGGAGTAAGAGCATGAACATCATTTTAGGATGGTGTTGCAAGTATTAAGGGAGCATCAGTTATATGCCAAATTGAGCAAGTGCTCATTTTATAATAAACAAATTCATTATTTGGGGCATATCATTTCAAAGGATGGGATAGAAGTGGATCCTAAGAAGATAGAATCCATTAGAGAATGGTCAGCACCGAAGAATGTGACATAGGTGAGATCATTCATGGGTCTTGTAGGCTACTACAGAAGATGTATAAAAGGATTCTCAAAGATTGCACACCCAATCACATCCTTACAAAGAAATGGTGTGAAGTTTTAGTGGACAGTGGATTGCAAAAAGAGTTTCCAACACTTGAAAAAAATATTTACAAGTGCACCAGTATTAAGGATTGCAGAACCAAATGAAGACTTCATTGTATGCACAACTGCATGTAATGAAGGACTTGGTGGAGTCCTCAATCAAAATGGGTTTGTTATATGTTATGAATCAGGGAAGTTGAAGGAGCATGAAAGAAACCATGCCACTCATGATTTGGAGTTGGCATCCATAGTGCATGCCTTGAGGAAATGGAGACACTACCTCATGGGGAAGAGGTTTGAGCTAAGAACATAACACAATGGTATGAAATATTTATTTGATCAGACAAATATAAATTCTAGGCAAAGCAGATGGTTAGAATTTCTAAGTGAATATGACTTTGATATAAATCATATCAAAGGGAAAGAGAATAAAGTGGATGATGCACTCAGAAGGAGGGTGCATGAACTACATGCTACAACCATTAGCATGTATCATACTGATAATAAAAGAAAAATTTTGGAGGCTGCAAGTGCAGATCTACAATACAAAGAATTGGTAGCAAATATACAACAGGGTTAGATGCCACAAAAGGTGGATAATTATAATTTGGGAATAGATGGAATATTGTTGCATAAGAACATAATTTTTGTTCCAAATGTCCAAGACTTGAAACGTATGATTTTGCATGAAATGCATAATGTTCCTTATGCAAGGCACCCTGGATATCAGAAAAATATGGTAGCGGTCTAGAGCCATTACTTTTGGCCATGTATGAAGAGAGAGATCACAGAATACATCGTTAGATGTATGAAATGCTAGAAAGTTAAAGCTGAGCATAGGCACCCAGTAGGGGTTCTGCAACCTTTGCCCATTCCTAAATGGAAGTGGGAAGTGGTGACAATGGAGTTTATTATGGGATTGCCTGGAACAGGCAAGCTGCATGATTTGATCATGGTGGTGGTGTACAAGCTTACAAAATATGCCCATTTTATTCCACTGAAAACTACTCACAAGGAAAAAGATGTTGTTGATATTTTCATGAAGGAAGTGGCACGATTGCATGGAATTCCTAAAACAATTGTGTCTGACAAAGACCCTAAATTCACCTCGAATTTCTAGAAAGGATTTGGAACGAATATGAACTTTAGTAAATCTTATCATCCTGATTCTGATGGACAGACAGAGAGGGTGAACAAAGTGATAGAAGACATAATGAGAATGTATGTGATGGAAAAACCATCAAAATGGGAGGACTACCTACACTTGGTAGAATTCGCTTACAACAATGGGTATCAGGCATCATTGAAGATGAGCCCATTTGAATCACTTTATGGTAGAAAGTAAAATACTCTAGTGAGCTAGGATAATCCAGCTGATAGGACAGTAGTTGGGCCAGAGTTTCTCAAGGAGATAGAGGACCAAATGATAAAAATTAAGAAAAATTTAAAAGTTGCCCAAGACAAGCAGAAAAGTTATGCTGATAAGAATAAAACCCACAGAGAGTTCAAAGTGGGTGATCATGTTTTCCTGAAGGTGAAAGCTAACAAGACTTCCCTGAAGCTGGGAAGCTGCACCAAGTTGGAAGCCAGATTTTGTGGGTCATTTGAAATCCTAGAGAGGATGGGTCTAGTTGCTTATATGATTGCATTGCCTGCATTTATGTATGTTCATAATGTATTGTATGTATCATTTCTAAATAAATATATACTTGATGCTAATCATGTTATTTATTGGAATGTAATTCAGGTGGAGAAATAAGGCTCTTTTCAAGTGCATCTGGTGTGAATTCTAGACCGGAAAATCAAGAAGATCTAGAATCGAGCCATAAGGCTTGTAAAGGTCCAATGGACCTAGTATGGTCCTAAGGACGCTACTTGGGAGCATGAGGATGCAATGCGGACATAATACCTGCATATTTTTGAGGATTTTTGAAAATTGTGTTGTATATGGGTATATGATGCACTGGGGATAGTGCATAAATAATAGGAGGGGATTGTAATATCCCTTGGCTAAACCCAATTGTAAATGTAATGTAAGTGTACTTAAGTTGGTGACTTATTTTGACATCATTTTGTAATGCACCTTTCATGGCATAGTGCGTGCATGTACTGCGCAGTAAAATGATATAGTGTGCACATTCCCAGATACTACACGTAGTAACTAAAGTGTGCGCAGTATGGAGGTCAATGAACCTTGTGTATATGATATGTGTTATAGACTGGTGAGCCAGTTATTATAAGTTGGGATGCTTAAGTTTTGGAATTAGGCCAGAGCACCTAGATGTTAAAGGCCAATGCGCCTATTTTGTATATATCTCATGATTAATATAAAATACATCGTTGCACGTAGACCGACCACGATATAAGAGATGGGGGATTGAACTCTGCCAGTTAAGGAAAGGGAGGGCCAAAAGTAAAGAAAAAGGGATAAGCTAGAGAGATTAAGCCAAAAAGGAAAATTATATTTAATATTTCTTAAAACATAAAGTATGGATAATTATTTTATCCTAAGTTCTAAAATTGGGGACAAGTGGACCAAAGTAGATTCCAACATGACAAGTGTCAAGTTGGGGACATGCATACATATCATGGAGACTTAGTTCATTTTCACACTTTATCTCCATCATTCTTAAGATCATCTCTCTGAGGATTCCTTCCATCATTTAGTCATCCAGTCAATGATTCCATGACCATTTCACTCACGCACTCAATTATCCTTCAGACATTCATTTCACTGTATCTAAACCTATTTCCATAACCATTTCATGTTGGTGTACCTGGTTAGCTTGGGAGTGGGATTGAAGAAGCGGGTTGTCAGGCCCGTGGTAAATTGAAGAGGCATGTTGTCAAGCCTGTGAGCAATTCTCTGAGTGAAAGAATTGTTGGGAATCAATTTCCTAAAGGTGATAAACTACAACTATAATGCTCTGGGACTTCTTGTCCAGCCTATTGTTGAAGCCCTGGAAGAGAAGTGGGGAAGCTGAAGGAATGTTGAGAAGATAAGGGGCACACTTCCTTGGGTGGGACAGACATGTGGGGAATGAGAGGTTGTAGGTTGTTATTTGACTGAGCACATGAGATAAATTCTTTCCTATTGTCTATGAGATTTTAGCTTAGATAGGATTCCCTTTACCCGGGTGGAGTTTAGTCCTAGCTCGTGGGTGACTCACTGTTTAGAGTGATGAATAGTGTATTCTAAGGCTGGGAGGTTCTTGGACAATTTGCACACAGTTGGTGACATTCTTACCAAGATAAGTGTCAACTATGTGATAAATTTACATGTTGCATTGTTATTTATGTGCATATTTTTATGGGTTATCATATGTGCGATTATAACTGTGTTTATTTTTATGGGTATTGCATGTATATTTTTACTTCTATTTTAGTGTGAATCTGTGCATTTACATAACGTATTTGTCTATTTACATTTTATATATAAGATTTCGCAAGATTTTTGTGCGTGGATATGTTTTAATCACATGCAGATAGAAGATTGTATGTGGCATAACTAAGTTTGGATGTTGTGTATGTTATATTATGTTTTGCGGAGAGAGAATGTAAGAGTTCACTCGTGTAGAGTGGCCTAGCATGGATGGTCAGGGATGTTACAAATGGTTATTAGAGCTAAGTAAAGCATCTAAGTAGTGGCATGGACCGAACTGTTGGTGGTCGGGGATGTTATAATATGGTATCAGAGCTTCAGTTGCAACACTGAGCTTGGATGGGTCGGAAAGGTTCAGTTGAAGCGAATATTCATAGAAGATTAAATTCTAAGTGACCAAATTTCAAGTCACAGAGCGTCCATGGAAAATTTTGGCACCACACGAAAAATGTTGGCATGCTCGCGTGCGCGGTAAATTGTGGCGCCGCACGGAAGAATATTGTATGCAAATGTGCATGTTGAATTTAGCATTGCACGGTGAGCACACACATAGTAATGTGCATGTGGTGTGCGCATCATTACAAAACACAGAGGAGTTTGGTTGGTGTGCGCACAGTATGAGTATAAGTTATCTCGCGAAAGTGTAGTCAATGGGGCACGCAAATTATTGTGCATGGTGGGGGCATATTGAACTTCGGCATGCTGCAATGCATAGGGATAAATGCATGTAGAATATCAATGTGTGATACCAAAACTATGCGTAGTGCATATTGGTGCACAATGCAAAAGTAGTGCGCACAAGTATTGGCACGACAAAGAAGAAATGCATAGTGGATATAGGTGCATGGAAGCACAATTTACTTTGTGGTGTTGTTTTGCATAATAAATATTGGTGTACAGGTTGAATTTTTGTGCATGCAAATTCATTTGGAAGGCTATGAGTCTGAGTTTAATAGAAAATTTTCATGGTATTAGAAGAAAAATAAACACACAACCGCATCGAAGCATTATTTAAAAAGAATTGAGAGTTGGTTTGAGAAGAAATAAATATAGTCTAGGTTGCTAAGCCGGGAGCATCTCATAAATGAATTCTGAGTTCTATATTCCTCCAATTCATACAGAGGGAAGTGAAATATAAGCTTAGAATAAAAATATACTATGAAAGAAAACAAGACTCATATCACCACCAGTTAGAATCTTGTAATAAACAGTCCAAAATCTGCTTTTGCATTTATATAATCATTTTAATCCCAAATTTACAAAAAGGGAATGATTTAAAATAACAGTTATCTTATGGTAAAGGGACCATTTAAGAATAGGCCTATCATCTCTGGGGCCCCTTACCTCTACTACCATCTGACCAAAAATTGTTGAAATGTACTTTTATTTGAGGACTCATTTCAGCTTAGCGATCTCCTCCTTTAAAGAACCTAACTAGACCAGTTGATCCTCTCCAACACTTTCAATCGTTTCAGCTATGGTTTCTTTCTTCTGTCACTTGCTCTGCTTCTTCTTAAAATCTCCCCTGTTGATGACTAGATCCCTCATAATAGGATTCAGCCTGAATTCCATTTTCGAGTCTATGGCAGGTTTTGTACGAAATTTAGTCATTGTTATCTATGCAATTACCTTATCATCCTTACATGTAGGTAAAACTACCATGTTGCCAGAAAAACCAGTCTCATTGGACATAGCTTTGTCCATGTACCTCAATTTCATGGACATCGAAATGTTTTATAGAGATCAGAAAGTCGAACAAAATTTGAAGATTATTCCATTTATGGATAAGATGATGTCTCCATACTTGAGAATTGGTATTTATAGAGTCCCAATCATGAATCATAGTCAGACTTATGTATAAATACATTGGTTTCCATGCACGGTTAATCCATTTCAAATGATTAGATTATGAGTTCGTTATATGGCAGCCTTCACTTGACTTCATACAGCTGTGAAGTACCGAACGAGTGAAACGAGGTGATCTAACTAGCCATCGTCTGCCCCACGAGTGGTGGTTTTGACATATTGAAGCACGTGACATCGGGACTTTGGAAAAAGTGGTTTTGGCAAACTGCCTTTCACCCCAATGTATCTCAATACTTGGGTCTTATCTAAAAATTTTCATGGTGATAACACCAGGAAATCAAAAGAGATAATTCTGATGTATATATTGAACCAAAATGGTTCATATTTTTTCCATGAATTGTTGAATTAGTTAGCCTGATAAGTTTTGATGGCTACACATTTTGCAGAATTAACAACAACTAGATCATATCAGATCAGTGCAGATTCCATAGGAATGGAAGAGGCACAAGGGAATTACAGTCAGCAAGATGAGAGCAGAGGGATGGATGTCCATTTGGGCATTGAAGGAACAAACTCCAATGGACATGGAGAAGAAAGGAATGAAAACATGAACATGGAAAGAGACCATTAAAAATTCGAAGAAGGATGTCCAAAGCCATAATTATAATAATGAAAGGATTATGAGAGCCAAGGAGTAGCAGGATGACTTCAACATGAAGCTATTGGAGGGCTTGAACAAAATAGAAAAGAAATTGGACAAGGAGAGTGGATTAATAAAATCTTGAAGTCACAAGCCTTTGGATGAGAAAAGAAAAGAAAGAAGTGTTAGCAGACACCACCATCACTCCCCATAGCATTCTAATAAGAGAGCAGGAATCAACTCAATTCCACCCCCTGTTATAAGGCATAAGAGGTTTGGGGTGGATGAGCTATGAGGAGAAATGAACAAAATAAAACCTCCTACATTTGATGGTGAGCACAAGAATGATGAAGATGCAGAAACATGGTTGATGGGAATGAGAAAGTATTTTCAATTGCAGAATTATTCTTCTCATGCAGAAGGCAGAATTTCTATCTATCAAATCAAGGGAAAGGCCTCCATGTGGTGGGATCAACTTGTGCAGGTGCAGCACATTAAAGAGAACAATGTCACTTGGAGGTAATTCAAGAAGTATTTTGAGAAGAAATACTTGACTAAGAGATACTATGACAAGAAAATGAAAGAGTTCTTTGAACTCAAGATTGGAAGTATGACCATAGATGAATATGAGAGAAGGTTTTTAGAACTATTGAAGTGTGTCTCTTTCATCAAGGATGAGACAGTCAAAAACTTTTTTGGGGAAAAACACCCTACAGAGTAGAAAATAGAGTTCAGACTTTGCATGCATATATGACCGAATAGAAATTACTTTCTACCTTCATCCCTAGATTTAAATCCCCTTTTCTTAGTAAATGCATGGAAATATCCACCTACCGTGTTACCGGTGTTTGATGTCGATCCTCCATTGTTCTTGATTACTTGTTCGCAATACTCCTTCCAAAGTTGACCTGCATTCAATATGATCAGCAACTATGCATGCATACTACTTATATACTCACGGGTTAGAAATAAAACATAAACTAATCAAACCATAAAAATTTCATGAATTGGGATGGGAAAAGCATTCTCTTTATTACTTAAAATGAGTCAACTTTACAAAAGTTGAGACCGGCCACTGCTCCTTGAACCTGATCCTGGGCTCCTCTTCTTCTGTCCTTTAACTTATTTTCTTTACATCTCCTTTGGCATTAGGAAAGGCTAAAGGGTTGGGACAATGGAATACATAAATGGGCAGAGTTTCTTTGCTATATTCTTCCTCCCTCCAAATGGAACCCCTGCCCCTTGTTTTATAGGCTAGAAGGAGCTAGGTATTTGGACGAACCCTTGGCCATGCATGGCTAGGAGTTTTAGTTAACTCACACATAGCTTTTTGTTCCGTTGGTAACTTTCCTTTTTTCAAGATTTTGTCAGTCCACGCGGGTTGTTTTGGGTCAGCCAGCATGTACATGCATGCAGTAATGGGTTAGGGTGTGTGGGCCTTTACACAAGAGTATTTTCAAAGACTTGTTTAGCAGTGTTTTTGGCAAAGAAAGGATATGAGTTCGCATGATGCTAGGTAAGCATGTGTGGTGCAATTTAGGGTTATAACAGATTCCCCCTAATGTGTGAGGTCAGAAGAGAATCTGATGGCTGAAATACATTACCAATATTTACTGATGTGTCGAACAATTGAGCCCAAGGATTAGAAACCAGGAGGTGTTGTATGCAAAATAACAAATGTCTCACCGAGGCGGGCATACCCATGCTCGAGATAAAAATAGAACCATGTCTACCAATCAAATACACTATAGATCCATGTCAAATAACTATAAAGTGTAACATCCCGCTCTGGCGCACTGACAAAACTTATTCTTTGAGGACACTTGCTCGCAAGTGATCTGGATTTATGATGATGAACCACTTGACCTTGATGATGATGTGTCATGATTGATGAAAGGATGTTTTACTATTGTTGTATACAGGTGCTATTGACTCAGTTTCATTGAGTGTGCAGGGTTTCAGACCTTGAGGATGCAGAGGCATCGATGGAACTCCCTTGGACTCCGGATTGAGTCAGGGAGTGGACTATTTGAGTTGTTTCATTTACGATGATATCGTTTCATTTTGATGATATGCTATTGATCTTAT